>JAVSBS010003096.1:5298-17537 GCA_033124195.1 Coracias cyanogaster
ATAGGGTGTTATCATGTGGGCCAAGGCGCCGGATGGTTTCAAAGACCAGGTCCAGCTCAAAGGTTGGAACACCCCCGGTGCCAGGTTCGCGGGCTTCCTTGAGAACCAGAGCAGGGATTAAAGATGCTGTCCTTAAGATACTGACAAGCACGTAAAGAGGATTGGTCAGATTGCCATTGAGTTCTGCGGAACATTCTCGCTCAGGGAAAGACATCTCATATTTGTTAAGGTACAGTCATCATACAGAGCAGCAGTTAAGTTCTGATATTTCCGGGAAAGCCAATTACATACAGATACAAAACTGTGATGTACTTACTATGTTAGGTAACAACAAAAACACTAGCAATAGTAAGTGAAACATATAAATACAGCAAAATTCATCATAAAGCCCAGTGCAAGGTCCTGCACCTAAGATGACATAACCAAAGAGTGATCCCACTCTGCTCAGTGCTTCTCAAGCTGCACCTGGAACACTGTGTCCAGTTCTGGTCCCCACAATTCAAAAAAGATGTGGACAGACTGGAGAGGGTCCAAATGAAGGCCCTGAAGATGATCAAAGGGTTGGAGAACCTGCCGTATGAGGCAAGACTGGAGGAGTTAGGTCTTTTCTCCCTGTAGAAAGCTATGGGGGGACCTTATCATTATTCCAGTACTTAAAGGGAGGCTACAAAGAGGATGAAGACTGTCTCTTCACATGAAGACAAGTGGCAACAGGTGTAACTTGCACCAGGTTTTATCCTGGTACAAGGAACTTTTTCACAGTGAGAACAATCACTGGAACAACCTCTCAAGGGATGTGGTAGAGACCCCATCACGAGGTTTTCAAGATGGGGTTGGACAGGGTGCTAGATCATCTCATCTTGGCTCTCTTTCCCACAGAAGCTTGGACCCGATCATCTTCTGAGGTCTCTTCCAGCCTGGGCTGTTTTAGGGTTCTGTGATTCTACAAAGGTGTGCGGTATTTGACACAGACTTCAGTAAAGTGAAAGGTCTGCGACAGCACTGTTTTTTCTAGTATTTCTTATAAAAGTGTTAATTATAGCATGCTTAGAACAACAGTAAAATCATGACGGTAGAATTTGGAGTCTTCTCCCTTTCCCTTCTGTAACGTTCTCACACAGAAAAGGCCCATGCTCCGTGTTTAGGTCTCATGCAAAGTGATTTCCGTCGCTGCACTGAACTGCCAGGGACACCCGCGACGCGACCCACGGCCCACAGGCGGCAGGGCGCTCCCGCGGCACGGGCCGTGCCCGCTGTGCCCCGGCCGGGAAGGGAGGGCAGAAGGAGGGGAGGGCGGAAAGAGGGCCGCCCCCGCCTCCGCAGGGCTGGCGCTGACCGGCGGCCGCCCCTTCCCGCCGCCCAGCGCTCGGCTGAGTGGCGGCGCGGTGCCCCGCCGAGGAAGGGGCCGCCCGCGCAGGCGCGCTGGAGCCGCCGCTCGACGAGCGGACTCCGTCTCGCCTCCGCCCGTCTCCTTGGCGACAGCTTCCGGGTTGCGCCCAACCAATAAGCCCCCGCAGACTCGCGAGCGTCACCGGCACCACGTGAGCGGCGAGCGTCTCGCGCCCAGAGGCGGCTCCCGCGGCACTCCTGCGTCCCGTCAGGCAACGCGCGCGCGCTGCTGCTCCGCTCTATGGTAACCATAGAGACCCACGGCGGTGGCGGATCAATACTGGGACGGCGGCGGCCGTGGCGCCGTGGGGAACATGGCGACGCTGGTGCTGGATAACGGCGCCTACAACGCCAAGATCGGCTACAGCCACGCCAGCGTCAGGTGAGGGCCCGGGAGCGGGAGGAGCGGGAGGGGCGGGGCGGGTGGGCGGGAGTCCCCTTATCGCTCCGCCAGCACCCTCTCGGCGCACCTGCCCTGCCGCCGCTCTCCGCCGGCGCCGGGGCGCACGGGGGGCCGCTCCCCCTCTCCTTCGCTGGCGAGCGGGCCGCCAGCGCGCCTGCGCTCGCCGCGGAGCGGAGCGCTTAGCCCCGCCCCTGCGGCGGGTGGCGGGCTCCGCCCCTGCGGCGTGCGGCGGCCTGCCCGGCGGGACCGTTACCGCGGCCGTAGAGGGGCAGGGGCCGCGGTCCCTGGGGCGGCGGCGCCTGAGTGCGGAGGAGCCCCCGGCGCCCTTTGTGCTGTGCTGACGGCGGGGGCGGTGGTAGCTCGGTGCGGTGGGCGGGGACCGGGTTGTTCTGTTGTCCAGGAGGTGCCTCTTCTCCACCGGAGCCGTCAGAAATTAAAGATTTCCCTCGTAACTGCCTCCGATAAACGGATTAAAACCGAAGCATAACAGCAAAGCTGTTACTGAAAGTGTGCTACTTAGGATGTTAATGACAGTGAATGTGTCTCATACTATGATGAATAGGAAGCTTCCCAATCTTTTCCAGCGTTATTCCCAACTGCCAGTTCAGATCAAAGACTGCACGCTTGAAAACCTTTACGGCAAATCAACTGGATGAAATCAAAGATCCCTCCGGTCTTTTTTATATTCTCCCTTTTCAGAAAGTAAGTAAGATATCCTCAGTTTAACATCACAGCCAAATGTAAATCGATGTTTTAAGGAATCGTTTTGAAACAGCTGCAGGGTTATATGTAGTGTCATACAAGAATCAAATTCAGCAGTGTGAAGATCAGAATCATAGTGTCATTTAGGTTGGAAAAGACCCTTAAGATCATCAAGTCCAACCATAAGCCTTACACTGCAAAGTCCACCACTCAACCGCTTCCCTAAGCACCACATCTACACGTCTTTTAAATGCCTTCAGGGATGGTATTCCCTTGGCAGCCCTTTCAGTGAAGAAATTTTTCCTAATATCCAATCTAAACTTCCGCTGGCACAACTTGAGGCTGTTTTGTCCTATCACAAGTTACTTGGGAAGAGAAACTGGCCCCCACCTCGCTGCAACCTCCTTTCAGGTAATTGTAGAGAGCGATAAGGTCTCCCCTGAGCCTCCTTTTCTCCCAGCTAAATAACCCCAGTGACCTCAGCCACTCCTCATAATACTTGTTCTCCAGACCCTTCACCAGCTTTGTTGCTCTTCTTTGGACACACTGCAGTTCCTCAGTGTCCTTGTAGTGAGTGTGTCCAAAATCAAACACAGCATTTGAGGTGTGGCCTCACCACTGCCTTGTCCTGCTAGCAGGACTATTTCTGATGGGTGCTAGGATGCAGTTGGCCTTCTTGGCTCATATTCAGCTGAGAGTTGTCTAGAACCCCCTGGTCCTTTTCCAGCAGGCAGCTTTCCAACCACTCCATCCCGGCCCTGTAGTGTTGCATGGGGTTGTTGTGACCCAGGTGCAGGACCCAGCACTTGGCCTTGTTGAACCTCATACCAGTGGCCTTGGCCCATCAATCCAGCCTGTCCACATCCCTCAGTGGAGAGCCTCTTACCTTCAAGCAGATCAACACTCTGGCCCAATGTGGTGTTGTCTGCAAATTTACTGAGTGTGTCACTGATACCCTCGTCCACATCACTGGTAAAGATATTAAATGGAACTGGCTCCAGTACTGACCCCTGGGGAACACCACTTGTGTCCAGCCACCAGCTGCATTTAACTCCATTCACCACTACTCTTTGGTCCCAGCCACCCAGTCAGTTTTTTACCCAGCAAAGTGTACGCCCATCCAAGCCATGAGCAGCCAGTTTCTCCCAGAGAATGCTGTGGGAAACAGTATCAAAGGCTTTGCTAAAGTCCAGATAAACAATGTCCGTGGCCTTTCCCTCATCCTCTAAGTGGGTCATCTCATCATAGAAGGAGGTCAGGATAGTCAAGCTTTCGTAAACCCCTGCTGACTGGGCCTTATCACCTGGTTGTCCTGTATGTTCCGTGTGATGTGCTCAAGGTGATGTGCTGTATAACCTTCCCCAGCACTGAGCTCAGACTGACAGGTTTCTGTCAAAGAGAGTAATATATATAGGAAACATGATTTACCTTGGTTTTGTAGTGTAGAAATTAACATATTGATGGGGAATATTTGTAACATTCTATATCCTGTGTAACATTTACTCCTTAGCATAGAAATGGGATTTTAGACATTTTTACTTGCAAACTTATTTATATGACTAGTCTATTGATCATTACTTGACATTTTTTGATTTCTAGGAATTTTTATTTTTAAAGTATTATTTTATTTCCTGAATAGTGTAATTTTTTTTATAAATTCCTACAGGGCTACTTGGTGAACTGGGATGTCCAGAGGCAAGTTTGGGATTATCTTTTTGGAAAAGAAATGTATCAAGTAAGAGTCTTTTTTTAAATTGCAGATTTTGTGTAGGTTAAATACTGTCTAATGGAATTAACCTAAGTACATCAAATATTAAATAGAACTGGTGAGCTTACTGTTCTCTTTGAAAGTGCCTTCAATTAGAAATTACAGGGATTTATTTTTTTGCAAACTGAAGGACTTTTTTACTTTCAACTCTGATGTAGAAATTTAAAAAACATTTACATTTTAATGTCTCATTTATTCATGCTGAGTGCAGTTCAGATGTGTTAAGAAATTCACAGCAATATAATTAAAGAGTTCAAGTTAGTAAAAAATAATAATTATAGACAGACACAATGTGGTTTAGAGATCAAGAAATTGTTGATGTAGAAGAGAGTAATGAGCCAGGTGAGTAAGCCAAAAGACCTACACATTAAGTGACCATCTTTGGCTAATCATTTCCTACCTAGGAGTAAGTTGAATGTATAGAACAGAAATATCTGATACTTAATTTTTCTTATTTATCACATTGACTGGGTTTTGCACGAAAAGTGTAGTGAGGCTTCCCTTTTATTTTTTCGTTTTATAAAAATGGTTTATACTCTGAAAGATTTTGGTTTTTTGTCTCACCAAGGAGGCAGAGTGGTACTGAAAATGAAAGTAATACCTCAAAATATCATAGTCTGCATACATAAAAATATACAGTGCTGACTTTTGATACTTAGCTTTGGAACTAGATTCAATTTAGTCATGGTTTCAAGGATAATTTTTTAAAAATTCTTTTTCATGAGTGGAGACTACAGAGAGATCCAGCTGGTAATACATTTAGAGCCATATCCAGCTATGACTGAAGTAACCCTCTGAAGTGCTCTCTAAAGGGGTTTGAAATATTGGTAAATGGGGAAAGTCCAGGATCTTTTACTGGCCCCATTAGAGGTCACTGAGTTTTATTGATTCTGCCTTGCACAGGACTTCATCTTTGATTACTAGATAAGTAATTTTGTGATGCAAGTGCTGAACTGTTGAAGACACTTACCTTTCTGTAGTTGACAGGATTAATGTATCTTACATTAGAATTGTAGTGTTCCTATATGGGTATCTCTTTAAAATGTTGGATTACAATTTGTAAGGATGGTTACAGGAGCAGAGTATGTATAAAAGTGTTCCATTCTATTATGATTTTACCCATTAATTTGATGAAGCTGTATCATTACTCATGAAGTCTTTAAAAAACCTAAAGCTTTCCAAGCCTAGCTTCCACAAACATACGGCAAGTGGTGATCATGTCTCAAATTTAGGTGATTTTCCACTGCTGCAAAATACAGTAATGCAGTATTAGTTTCTAAGTGTTGTGTAGTGACAATCTTAATGTGTTTTTCCTAGGTGGATTTTGTAGACACGAATATTATTATTACTGAACCTTATTTTAACTTCAGTTCAATACAAGAATCCATGAATGAAATTCTATTTGAAGAATATCAATTTCAAGCAGTTCTTAGAGTAAATGGTAAGTCTTTGTCTTTCTGGTTTGCATTTATATATTTTGAAGGTTAACCCTATAAATAAATAAATAAGCAAGCATGCATGCATACACACATGTATATATACAGTAAAGAAATTTCTACATTTCCTTCCTGGCTTTTGACTAATATGCTCCTGTATGTACTCTAGCTGGACTAAACAATTTTTTATTTTGAGAATTTCCAGCTATATTCTTATATTACTTCAAGAGTGTCATGGCATATGCTTAAAGGAAATTTGAGGAGAGTCAGGATGACAGACATAATGGATGGATTTTGAAAGAGGATAGCATTTCAGAAAGTCTACCAAAAATTTCCTTGAAGTCTGATAGCTTTCCATTTTTTACAGGGGGTGGGGCTGGTTTTTCCTTTTTTTCTATTAGAAAATAAAATGCAGCCTTACAATCATGAAATGTATTGTATCTTACAAGGAATGTGTAAATAACATCACAACCCTTCTGAAAGATAGCTGGGCACAGAATACTCATTTAGATAGATTTGATAAACTGTGGTATGATCAGTCTCCTTGGACTTTAGGAGGGGAAGCTGAACATGGACTGGAATCATTGAAAAAGAATAAATAGGGGCATATATGATACTTAATTTTATCTGTTGTCAAAATTAATGCGTTAATAGTATTATGTATTGAGGTCTTGGAAGTCTGTCAGAGGCATTTAAAATAAGAAGCAAGTACACCTTGATATCAATGTAAATTCTGAAAGTGTGCATTAATATAAAAATTGAATGAAATTTTCTGTATTTCAGCTGGAGCTCTTAGTGCACACAGGTATTTCCGGGATAATCCATCTGAGCTATGTTGTATCATTGTGGATAGTGGATACTCTTTTACACACATTGTACCTTATTGTAGAAGTAAAAAGAAGAAAGAGGCAATCATCAGGTAAGCTGCAGTATATATTTTCTAGAACTGTTTGCTATGCCTGAAGTTAATAATGACAGAGTTTCTTGTGTTACTCCTTTTCTGTAGGATTAATGTTGGAGGAAAACTCTTAACCAACCATCTAAAGGAGATAATCTCTTACAGGTAAAGTATGCTGATCATCACCGTGAGACCTGGTATGAAATGAGCTAGAAGTTTGTGGGGATATTCTTTCTGGTTCTGTGAATTCTAGACTGAATGCTGCTTAAAGGAGAAGGGAATTTTTGTCTGTGATAATCCTCTGATTTAAGCTTAAGATCAAGATGAATTCAGATGAGCTTAAGCTCTTTTAAGACTTAGGCTGTTAGTTTTTAAAGTGCCAACACTTCTGAAGTTGCTGAGGTTCCCTGTATGTTCACAATTATACAAGTCCTTACATATTTTCTGAGATGTCTCAGTAGATCATCAGTCTGCAAACTGAATTCTCAATACCACAAGTAAAATTCAATAGAATCAACTTTTCATTAGGATCCTTTAGTTTGGAACTTTTATCTTGGTAAAGGTCTTTGCTAGTAGAGCTAAGTGCAAGATTATGGCTGTACTTGTTATGAGGACATTGGGGAGATGCAGGTAAATGTTTGTGTTTATTGAATTGTGAAATAGGAAAATACTGAACTCTAGTAGGCCAGGAATGTTTTTGTAAATTTAATACAAGTTTTACATATTGAGACAGTAGCTTTTTGTGATTTGAAAAGTATGATTGCTCATCTCCAGTGAGAAACTGGACAAGTAATTCTAAGAATTAATTCTTCTCAAAATTCTGTGTTTTTATTTTTCACAGACAGCTACACGTTATGGATGAGACACATGTAATTAATCAAGTGAAGGAAGATGTGTGTTATGTTTCTCAAGACTTTTACAAGGATATGGACATTGCCAAGTACGTGCGCAATGGTACTAAACATAGAAGTTGGTACTTCTGTATAATCTATTTATACAAACAAATAGAACTCTACTCTTAATCAGAGAATTTTCCAGTTAAGTCACAGAAAGTCTTGTCAGTACAAAACAGTTGGGATTTAGAACTTGATTTTTATTCTGTTGTATTTTTCATTCTTCTCTTTCAGATTGAAAGGAGAGGAAAATACCGTAATGGTAGATTATGTTTTGCCAGACTTCAGCACAATCAAAAAAGGATTTTGTAAGGTAATGGTAGTATCTGTTTTGAAGTATTTTTTGACCGTTCACCTGCACAAGTCCAGTAGAGCAGTTAAAAAGACTTTATTTTTCTAATACTGCATTGTCACTTCTTTCTGTGCTATGCCTTAATTCATAAGGTTTTCCTTAGGCAGTTGAGATGAAAATTAAATGCTATTTTTCCAGCGTAGCATTTTATGTTCTATTATTTAATACTTACAGTTTTCTATGCTTGTGCTCTGTCATACCACCTATCCCTGTCATTATTGTTGAAGATTTTTTAAAAGTTACGTTGGAAAATGTTTCCTTAGCTTTTATATTTTTTGTAAGTCTCTCTGAATTTCATTTAAATACCCTATGGGTGGAACCTTCTAAATCATGTTGTAGAAGAGCCTGAAAAGTCTTCACACCAATGAAAATAATTCAACAATTTTATCTCATTTACTAAGTTCACCAGAGTTTTGAAAACAATCCCAATATTTTAGGGCCACTCTCATGCATACATGTTTAGTTTTGCTTCAGGCAAAACTGTAGTTGATATGAGCAAAGTCACTGCAGATTTATGTATTATTCTGAAAAGATCTGTTGATAATACAACTTAACATAAATCTACTGCCTGCCTCTGCAGTACATGAAGAAGGATTAGCTGAGTACTCCAAGATGTAATTTATTTTCTTAAGCTGTGGCTAATAGTCTTGTCTTTAATTTAGCCAAGGGAAGAGATGGTGTTAAGTGGAAAATACAAGACTGGTGAACAAATACTTCGTCTAACAAATGAAAGATTTGCAGTTCCAGAAATACTCTTCCATCCTTCGGATATTGGTATTCAAGAGATGGGAATTCCTGAAGCCATTGTTTATTCTATTCAGAATTTACCTGAAGGTATAACCTAAAAGTATTCTGAAAAGTGTCAGGGAGGGTGCTGTTTTGGTTTGATTTTTTGGCTTTTTTTTAGGCATCCAAAGTCTCTTAAGCAGCTAGTCCTATCAATATGCCAGTTACTAAGTTGTTGTGAGCTCATTGTGTCCTTTGGTCTGTGTCATATTCCCCAGAACTGATTGTGTACAAGGTTCTCTGCTAGGCACAGTTTTGTGGTGATTCATTGATTGGTTTCTATTCTTGTTTCAGTTAATCGCTGTAGACTTAATTAATTCTTCTTAAGATCCTTTTCTAACATGACCTATCTGCCTTTGATACCAATGATGGAATATACTTGAAATTAGTTGTAGTTGTGTTTTAAAATATCTTTCTTCACTAGAAGAAGAGAAAAATCAAACTGATGAGAAAAATGAAACAGACCAAACTCAGTAATTTACACATCAAAGTGTAAAACCTTTCTGACTGCTGTTTGTCAGAAGTAATACTCAGACTTTCATTTTATAGATTATGTACCTGTAATTAATGTTCTTATGACAAAGAAAGACTTCCATAGGTTTTATGATGCCACAAGTATGGCGGCATTGAGGATATTATTACTTTAAAAAAAACTGTATAATTTAAAATCCCTTTTGAAAGGGGAATTGTGTTGGCAGACATTACATTTAATGGATAATATAAGAAAACAGTTATTAAAGTCAAATTTTAAAAAATCACAAAGAACAGAGGGTGATTGATCACTTGTATTTCTCAATAAAACTGTTTAACTGATGTGATCATTATGTGATCATAAAATTTCTTACTTCCGTTCCAATTAATAACAAAATTGGGGAAAAAACCTTTAATCTTTAAATATATATTCAATCTCAAACTACTTATTTATCTTGCAGAAATGCAGCCTCATTTCTTCAAGAACATAGTTCTGACTGGGGGAAACACCCTTTTTCCAGGCTTCAGAGATCGGGTTTATTCTGAAGTTCGATGTCTTACTCCAACTGATTATGATGTTTCTGTTGTTCTTCCTGAAAAGTAAGTTCTAAATTGTTCAGAACAAGCTTTGTCCTCCTAGCAGAATGAACTGTAAAGTCAGATTTGTTTTGCTGATTAGAAAGATAAAGGGGTTATTTTAAACGTTAAGTGAACCAAAATTGTACAAGAAAAGTGTTTTAAATCAGTGTATTTTCAGACAAACCAAATAAATTAGAGACCACTTGCTTGCCCTGTACTCTGGGTAATAAAGTTAAGCAAAAAAGTAAGTGTTTTCAGGATCGGTCTTTTTATTGTAGACAGATAAATAAGACAATGTTGTCATTAAGTGGATTTGTAAGTATGCAAGATGGGAGTTAAGTCTTTTACTTAGAAGAATTTTCAGCACCTGAATGTTGCCCTGTCATTACTCATGTAGCCACCTTGGGGATTTGGAAGGGGTAACATCTTTGCAGAGAGGGATTATACAGTTGAGACAGATCAAGTATATCTTCCAAGTACAAAAATGCTTCAGTTTTTTTAAAAGTATTATTAAAGAATATTTTAAAATATTATTCAGGAATCATCTGTGCAAAGTAAATACAAAGACATCTCCATGTCCTGCCCTCTGCACACCTGCCTTCAAGGAGGCCACTTGCTTTCTATAATAAGTAGAGCTTTTTTATAAAAAGCAAAGTCAGTTAGCCCTGCTACAATTTCAGACTTTGTTTTGTAACTTGTCTGGAGCTGAATGGCTTGATTCAGCAATCAAAAATGTATTTTTAAATAGGTATGGCTAAATAAATGTCTTGGAAATAATCACTGCATACTTCTGTTTTAAATGAACTTTCAGATGAGTAACAGTAACTTTGTTCATTTTTCAGCCCTATCACTTATTCTTGGGAAGGTGGGAAGCTCATTTCTGAAAATGATGATTTTGAAGACATGGTAGTAACGAGAGAAGATTATGAAGAACACGGACACAATATCTGTGAAGAGAAATTTGATATATAGGTAGCATAGTTGGATACATTGTCATTCCATTGTTTTACTTTGGATGGAACTCTGAATTACAACCTGTTTTCTATCAAGTTAGGATTGTGTTTTAGCTTTCCTGTATTTAAGTGGCTTGGGAAAATATAATTTTCATAGTTTAAAAATAAAGTTTTACAAGCCTAATACTATGAAATATGTTCATTTTCATTTCATTATGGAAAGCCTCAAGGCATGAGGCAATAAAAATACTGAGTGCTTGTGCTGGTGTGACACTAATACATAGAGAAATCTTTTTTTTTTTTTTTTTTTTTACCCAAAATGAGTATTATTCTAACTTTGGCATGCAATTGAATGGATATTAAACACATCTCAAAAGGTCCCCTTGAGATTGCCTATCCTGACAAGGAATATTTGAGTTTTAATTTTGGTAATTTCAGTGAATAACCATGAGAGAAATATACTTGAAGTGACCACTAAAGTGACTACTGAAAATATACTTAGACTTTGCAAAAAGAGTATTTTGAAAAATTCCTTTTTTTAAAGTGGAGTTGGGATTAATCGGTTGTTTGGTTTTTGTTTTGAACAATGGCTGAGCAAATAAACTTCCTGCCACTCCCCTCACCTTTCTGAAAAGATGACATCAGACGCTGTCTGAGGTGAGCGGAGCTTGCACTTGTATCCTGGGTGATCCCACCTGTGCCTTATCCATGCAGTCCAGATAGACACAAGCACCCCAGCCTGTACCTGTCACTTCTGTTCACGGAGAAAAGGTGGCATCAGAAGCTCAGTTACTGTGCTCAGTGTGTGCAGCACTGCGTGCGGGAGTGGGAAGAGCAACAGGACGGGCTAATAGCCCAATGGAAGCCTTGGTGGGCTGCGCTAGGAGTGGGTGCTCTGCCTGGCTTGCTTGGCTGTCAGGACAGAGGCAGGTGCTGGCGCAGGGTGGGTAACGGACACACAGGTTCTGATACTGATCCTGACCTGACAGCTTGTGGGCACAGGGGAACTGCCATTTTAGTTGCACTGGTGATACTCAGTGGTCTCAGATTTGCAGAGCGGTACCTGTTCTCAGCTGAAGTCTCATATTCCATCTCTTGTCTGCCCCTGTAAAACCAGTAAGTATAACTACGCTGACCTAGCTTGGAACAAAGAGCACGGACTGAGGCCGTTGATGGCAGAGACCAGGCAGAGGCTTCGCTGGATTTCATGCCCCTCCAGTGGTCCCTGACAAGGTCCAGAGAGGGACACTCTGAAGTACAACTAGATACTATCACGTTCTGAAAAAATGTTCTTTGTGATGATCTGTGACTGAGGGGTAGCTGAATGGTCAGAGCTGTGAACAGGGGAAACAAAGGTGTACACCACCAGTGCCTGGGCTTACTGATAGCATCAAGTTACAGAGGTACTGTTTCTGGATGTCCTGGTCTGAGCTAGAACACAACTAATTCCATTCAGTGATTTTACTTTTCAGCTGAGTCTCTGCTAACTGTGCTTTCTGAAATTAACAGCCTGTTTTTGCAGACTGTCTGCTTCTAGCAGTGATAATACTCAATGTTTAGAGTTACTACCAAGGGTTGGTGTGCAGACCAAGGTCACTGCTAACTCTTG
>JAVSBS010003097.1:0-12998 GCA_033124195.1 Coracias cyanogaster
GGAAGGTCAGTATAAGGTCCCCCCGGAGCCTTCTCTTCTCCAGGCTGAACAGCCCCAACTCCCTCAGCCTGTCTTCACATGAGAGATGATCCATTCCCCTGATCATTTTGATGGCCCTCCTCCTCTATGCTCTTTTATCAAAACAGCAAATGTGTTACTGAAGGTAAGGAAGGGGTGGATGCAAAGTAATGATATGAATTCTGTAAGGATTCACCAGATTTTTCTATTCCTTTTTTTTGTAATATGCCTCTGCCTACTATTTCCAGGGGAGGAGCTTTTAGAGGTAAATGTTTTGTTATAGTAGCACCCAGATTAGGTGTGCACTCCATTATGTACTATTTGGCTGCAGGGTCAGGGATAAAATGAACAGTCTGTTGGTGAAGTAATCTGTTACAAATGTTATAATGTAACAATATATATTAATCCAAATAATAGTCTTCATAAGATGTGTTTGTTTCCTTCTAACCCAAACCAAGTGATTACAACAACAAATTCTCAGGTGTAGTACAATAAATTATGAAGTAGGAATACGATTTAAAAGCTCCCTGTTGCAGAGTCTCAGATTTCTTTGTGTTAATGTAATCTCAAAAGGTCAGCGTTGGTGTGCTTTGCTCGTACATTGTTAATAACTTTCAAGACCTTGTGTATGCAGTTTTCACCAAAGTTAATGAGAGAATGTAACATGCACTATGTCACAGGCACAGACCACCTGGAGTAAGTCTGTAAACCCATGTGGTTTATGAAGTCGTTTTCTGTATATTGCTGTCAGTCCTTAGGTACAACTTTGATAAACACCAGAGGAAATATTTGAACTACTGGCTGCTGTTCCATGACCCACACGACCCAGTTCATGAGCCCATTCAACTTCAACTCTCATCCACTGCTGCTGTGTGGTGGGAGGTTGGACTGAAAAACTTTGTGAAATCAATGCCCTTTTAGAGTGGCAAATGAAAGCTGTCTGTGATGTTCAAAGATACTCCAAATAAAACTTGCGATCCTTTTGAAAGTGGTGTGATGATACGTAGAAGAAGTTAATTACAACTCAGGCTTTGTTGGATTGAGATCCAGAGATGAAAACCCATCTGGTAGATTTTCATTACTTATCATATTATCTTTGCTGAAAAAAATAACTCATTATGCAGCATATTCTTTAATATTAAAATTGCAAAAAACCACAAGAAATTAAAAATGTAATGAATATAGCACATTGTGCAATTAAAGATTAAATTAAATGTAAATCAGTTGTTAAAATGACTAGAACACATTGTTGTATTTAAATTTTGGGATAAAAGTTGCTGTAAAATCCCTTGTATCAGCCATATAATCATGTATAGATAGATTGGACAAGTAGTGAAAATAATCAAAGATTAATATTTTGTATTGCATATGTACACAGTAGAATAACAAAATTATGCCATTCTCCCACAAAGTAGAATAATAGCTTAATTAAGTTATCTGGAATTTTTTAGTTACTTTTAAGAACTTTGTCAAGAGTGAGGGCTGGGCCAGCCACTGGATAAACAGATCCTCTCTATTAACTCCTCTCCCTTCCTAAAGAGGAAGAGAAAGGGAATAAGAGAGAGAGAGACTGACGGATTGGGAAAGAAAACTGAAACAGCTTTAATGAAAATAATGATAATAAAATGGAATGTATACAAACATTTACAAAACTAATATCAAACCCAAGCCCCCTGGTGGCAGTTGCATCACCACTGATGCTATGGTGGATGAGACTCAGCAGCAGAAGGCAACTAGATCCAGGAGCTGGATTCAGGTTCTGGATTCAAGAACATGCTGATCAGGATCCAAGGCAGAACAGACAAGAGTCCTCCTTGGACACAGGCCACTCAAGATCCCTCAGCTTTATACTTAATATGCCATATTAAGTAAGGGGTGGAATTCCTCATTGGTCAGTTTAGGTTCCCCTGTCCTGGCTGTTCCCCCCTGCAGGTGCCACCTCTTCCTTTCTGCACCCCCAACATGGTACACAAGATTGCTCAGTGACCTCGGTCTGCACAGGAGCAAGTACAAGCAAGAGCCTTTCTGCGCACTTTAAACATGGAGCGTTACCACTGCTGGGAGCAGAGACTCTGAAAATCTGCCGTTAACTTCAGAGAGTGATGTTAGGTAGAAGTGCCTGACCTGAAAAGTGAAATCACTGAGCAGACTTAGTTCTGTTCTAACTCAGCCCAAGACAACATTCATTTAGGTCCCCAATAGTTTATAAAACAACAAACTGTTCCTTGAGAAGTCAGGTTAAAAATAATAATTGCTTGCAGTGACAGATTTATTCGTCATACTTGCTAAGGGCAGTCATATCTGGAGCAGCTCACACGCAAAGATGTTAATCTTCCCTGTTCCCATGTCTGGCCAGCACTGGGGCTGAGCGTTTGCCCACTGCACATTGTAAGGGACACTGTGTGCAGAAAAAAAACAAATAAACAAAACATAAATAATTCCCAGGTTAATTCATCCTATAAGAAGATAGGTGATAAAGGCATTGGTGACTATTTATTTGTGTAACATTTATTGCTGTTAAAGAAGACATATATATAAACTATTTGATTTTTTGATGGACCTAATTCTATAAAGAATACTCTATTAGAATATAATACTAATGCCTTCCCTTATTACTGTTTCATAAAGGTTTCAGTTGAAGCAGCACAGTATTATTTTTATACAATATATATGCCCTCTGGCAATGTTTCCTTTAATCTAAAAATGTTTTAACATAAGATAATCTTTCAAAGATGAGCTAAAAAGAAAAATTAGAAAAGGAGAGACTTTGAGGGAAAGAAGGAAACCAAAAATAACTGGTTAGTACCAGGTCTGATTTTCCATCAACCGGTTGAAAAAAGTGACTGACTTGAACAAAAAAAGTAAGCTCCATCATTAAAAACAGCTTTTGCACTGAAGAACACTGAGGTAGTAACAACATACTAAAATCATACTCATGAGCCAGTTCAATAAGCTTGGGTACAGCATTAATTAAATGGAACAGAAATTCAGGCCATGATATCCAAGGAAGTTATGTAAATTATGTGACAAGAAGAAACCAGGATGGTCTCTGTGAAGGAGAGCTATGTACCAATAAACAGGTACCTAAAGAATAGGAACAATAGACTGATATATCCTGAAGAAGTAATTATCTTATTTATCACTGTCTCAGGCATAAGGTTTTCGTTTAGGTTTTAGTGGACTAAAAGAGATTCTTTTAGGAGGCTAAAACCTAAAGGCTTAGTGAAAATAGATTCAGGGAGGAGTCAAGGGATGGGACAAACTTCCCTCCCCCCACCCCAAATCCTCAAAAGCAACAAACCTGATGATACAGATTATTCGAGAATGCATGTTTATAGGTTACTAGTACAGATGGTATACTTCATCCTTATTCATGCTTATGTGTTCCCTGCTTTTCTTTTACATTTCACTGGTATATGTTGCTGGGCAATATCAACCTCAATGTATTAGTCCAGGCAAATATGTGATCTAATCCTGCGTGTTCAAGAAAAAAAACCCCAGAATGTAAAAACTGCAAATGTAACCTTGCTGTATATAATTATCAATGATATTTTCAGAATGTTACAATTCAGCCTTAGAGGTTAATCATGCAATTGAGAGTTTTATATTTCTCTTTTTATGATGGGAAAAGCTCTTGTATTTTGTGAAGTAGGAAGGATTAAGAATACAAATGATTTGTCCCTGTGAGGAAATCTTGAAGGACCCAAAAATCATTTCTCTGCTGTTTTGCGCTTTGCTAGCATATACTTAAAAAAACCCAAACACCTTAGAATATTGTATTTTCCTTACTGTTACTCTGTTTTTTTCATTCATATTTTCTAAATAAGTGATTAAAATAGTAATAAAACTATGAAAATCCTTTCCTTAGAGCCATATATGTTAACTTGTTAGAAAGCTCCATGAACTGTATATGTGAACATCTACATATTAAGATCTATACTTAAAAGTGTATGAGGCTTCTTACACAAAGTTCACTACAGTAAAATAACGAGACCACTGGGAATTAACCTCAAAGGTAGCTTTCCCTAAATGCCAATGAGATCAGTGATGTCTTAGCTGCATAGCTGGAAGAATGATGAAGAAGATACCTTTCTCCAGATGTACACATGCTCAAGACATCACATATAAATGGAGAAATCCATCTTCTAAGTGTCACCAGGACAGTTACTGAATATCTCAGGGTATTGTCAGAGTTGCAAAGAGACCAAATGTCACAGCTCAGTCAATCAGGCTCCCAGAAAGTTTACTGATTTATAGCAGTATTACACACTGGGAAGGCATGAGGAGTGCAGAGATTATCAGCATCCCAAGCACAGCTGAGTTTCATTTAAAGTTTGATCTTTATCATGTCGAAGGCATCATTTCTCAAGGAAGATGTTCTTGCACGTGCCAGTCAGCAGTTTCCTCAGACATGATTTCATGTCTGCATTGAAACTATCCATGTGATTAAGTTTTTTACTAATTTGAGTGACATATTGATGGATATTATTTCAAAATAGGCAAAATTTCAGTGCCATAGATCAAATTTATTCCCGTTCTAAAACCTAATGATCTCAGCTAGCTGCTTTAATTTTGCAGGTCCAGCCCTTGGAAAATCCATATGGAGCTGTACTCAAATATGTGGATTTGCATCATGAATCTAAGCGGTATCTTTACAGAATCAACAAACGGTTTGGGTTGGAAGGGACCATTAAACGTCATCTTCCAAGCCCCTGCAGTGAGCAGGGACATCTTCAACTGGCATCAGTGGTAAGCTCAGATACAGAACGTGTCTATTGCAAATCATTTCTGTAAGGCCTGCTTTTGAGATACTTTCTGATGTTCTAGTTGGAGGCATGTCCATAGACCTTAGATGTTCAGTCATAATTTGAAATTATAGACACTATAAGCCTAGGAACAACTCTTGAAAATGTGCATGGTTTTGTAGCTTCTCTAGGTGAGAGATAATTCATTATAATAACACCCACAGCTGTCTGCAGGCCATGCAAAACCTCCTGGCAGGAGGCTGTAAGAAAAGATAACATTTCACTGTTAGCTGTCTTTAAATCATGTTATCAGAACTGTAGCATAACTGAAAATTTACAGTATCAAGTAACTGTTGTCCATAAAGACCCCAAAGTGCTACATAAAGAAACTGCCTCACCTCTAAGATAGAATACAGAATCTTTGTAAAGCTGTGCCCTGACACCAAACACCGACAGAAAGTGAAGAAAATGAACATACCTCACTGAAAGGACTTTCTAAGTGAAATATAATTGCTTGAAATGGAATATGGCTAAAACCCAAGCTTACACTTCTTCCTCTTGAAAAGAAATTCTCGCAGAGTCATTACTGATGGGAGACAGTCAAAATCTGAAACAGCTTTCTTCCATATCAGCCAGGCACAATGGTTACGTTGTAAATGAGGAAGTACTGGGCAATGCTTTCTGCTCTATTTGTTTAATGTTCTCTGTAATATTATCTTCATAACTGCAGCGTCCAAGTCCTTTTGGGAAGTGCATTTAAACTGTGTGACCAGCATGTATCTGTGTGACTTGTTCTTATCCAGTAATTACTAATGTCGATATGGTAGCAACAATTAATATCAATAATAGGTGTTGCTGGGAGGATTACTGCTCCCTGAAGCCACTTTTGAAGCCCTAAACCTTTCCAAGGGTACAATCCAGCATGGGAATGGAAAAGGCTTCAGTGAGAGGATTTGCCGACAGTCAAGGGATCTTCCAAAATTACTCTTTCTTTCCTATTTTCAATGCTGCAAAGGTTTTTATGGAGTGCAGAATAGCTGCAGAAATGTTAACTGAAATTCTACAGTGAATTGCATATGCCATCTACTGCAGAAAAGCAGTTAATACTTAATAATCCACCACACAGAACACAAGGGAAATTAATCCTATTAAGTGTGAATAGTTAAAAAGGGCATTGGATACCAGTGTGGCTAAGTAGTAACAGACAGAAAAGACTGTTAAAATTATAATCCTCAGGAAAAGAGAAGTATGGGAACAGCTATGGAAATAAATAAACTAATACAGGCTAAGAAGAATGACTAGAGAGGCAAATACATACATAGGATGCCAAAAGTGCTACAGATTGTTCAGCTGACACAGTGAAGGGATTTTCACAAATCTCCAACTAGTGAAAAATAACCAGTAGAAGGTACTGAAGAAGAACACATGAGGAAAATTAACAGCAAGTTACAGTACGCACGGTAAGCAGTAGAAATTTTCACAGTAGCATGAAGAAGCCCACATCAAATCCTGAGGTGCAAAGAAGAAGGAAAGCTGAGGAGGCAGAATAAAAGTGACATGTATTTATGCCTCTAAATTCTCAACAATTTTTTTAGAATGATTAAAAACATAAACGTGCTTCTATTCACTGTTATTCTCTTTAAAAATTCAGCATAATGAGACATTGGGATTGGCCAACAGGACCGCTCACATTCACTATGTCACAAGAGAAAAGAGTGCAAATAATGTCTTTTTGGCCAAGCCTTCATCTGGTTCTAGATTTCTACATGCCAAGTCTGAGCAGCTACAGAAATACATGGAGAAGAAATGTGCCTTGCACATAAGGGCATGTCTCTGATGTGGTCACTCACTGGTTAGAAGCCTTAGCCTAAAAAAATATAATCATTATTGATGAAGCACAGGTCTTACTTTGTATCACAGGATTACCTTTTATTGTGTCTAAATTAAAAATGTGATGTCCAATGGAGGTGTTTGAAGGCCTTGGTGCGTCACTCCGCATTTCCTGACCCTCCTTTGTTATTTCATAGAACAATTTTCTTTAGAAAACATCAGTCACGTCAATCTTCTGTTTTTCTGGAGTTTAATTTGTAAAGTAGAAACTAGTTTTTTCTTGTAGAACATAACTCCTGTCATCTCTTTCATTTCCTCTTTTGGCCTGGCAGCAGCAAGAGGAGGACACTGCACAAACTTGTTTCCATCCTCCTCCCTTGTACTTCATTGTCAACTAAACCTAAAAAGTTCAATTAGCTGATGTTGCCAAGGAGCCTTGTCCTAGAGCTGCTGCTGAGTCTTCCCATTTGAAACAGAGCTGGATCCAGCAAGGACCAAAAGTTTTATTTGCATTTCCATTTGTGAAGAAAGCAGATGTTGATCAATGAGGTGTTTGGAACGTGTCGAATGAATAAGTATGTAGCTTGCTTTTTCATATTTTCCTAATTTAGGACCATGAAGAGGCTGCAGTCCCAGCCCACTCTGTGTGTTCCATAGTAGACTGAAGGCTGAAAAGTTTCCAAGTGTCAAGGAAAGAAGAAGAGAGAGAAAAAAAGGGAATAACACCAAATACTTCATAAAAGAAAAGCCTTAGATAATAAAAATTCATAAATTATTGATTATTTAAGTAACAGATGTGCTGAAAGTATTAGTGCAAGTAATTAATTCAATGAGGAGACCGAGAAGATAATTTTCCCTCTCCCTCTGTTCTTTCTACATCTTTTACACATTTAGCTGTAGATAAGTGGCAATGATAAATATTCTACTGAAAACAGTTAAGGGAATGGATAGATGCTGATGAATTTGGGATTCTTCTATCTGTGACTTCGAGCGGATCAGTGTGAAAGTATTTGTATGAAAAGAGATGAAAGTTGTAGCGCTTTTAAATATTTTTTCCATCATTTTCCATGGATCTTATAACTCACAGCATTTTTCAGCTAAAGATGTCTTGACCCTGTGGTGGTTGCCATATTGGCATATTCTCTTCTACAGCATTGACTAGGATAATGAAACGGAAAATGTTTTGCTACAACAGAGCAAAGCATTTTTCTTAGGAGCTCAGAAACTCTCCCTGTGTCTTCTGTGTAGTAATACTGTGAAGAATCAGCTTTTACAGAAGATGTTAACCAGTAATAGAGATAAAACAACTGCTCCTTCTGCTCTTAAGATGTCAGAGTTCACTCAAGTTATTCAAAAGGCATGGTGCAAACTGTTGTGGTTACTGTGTATTTTTTCTTCACACTTTTATTGAAAATCTAATTCCTTATGTGCATGGGATCGTTCAAAAAAGTCATTTCAGGTGGACCAAATTATTTGCTAATTCATATTAAATTCACCAAATTGTTTTGGTAATAACATAGAATTAAAAATTTTTCCTTGTTTTGACCTTGACATAATGTCTCACTGGAATTTCTACAAACTCAGTTGATCTAAAATGGATTTTAAATACCCAAAAAATTCAATTTCTGTTCAGTACAAATCATTTAAACTGTTGTTTTCTCATTAAATTGAATAAACTATTGTTTGAGCCAATCCAATGAGCAGCAAATGATGCCTATCTTTTCAACTACCTTCAGGGCCTCTTACTCATTTTCCATATTCACATGCCCAGCTGGCTTAAGCTGATCTATAAAGTCGTCTCATCACCCCTGCCTTTACCCTTCATTGCTTAGGTTGTTAAGGGGTAGCACGAAGAGGAATAGAGCAGAAAGAGGTCAAGAATGGAAGTGTCGAGTTTTCAGGTTTATATCAAATAATCTTGACCAGAGTTGTTTTTCAATGGTCAAAAATATCTGCTCTTGGTCACTAGTGTGGCGCCTTCATCATCATCTCCATTCCCAGCTTACTGAACCATGCTGTATCATATCTAGCAATATGGTCCTCTAACCTCTGATAAGCTCCTGGGAGCTGATTGTCTCACCATTTTTTTTAATTTTTTTTTTTTTTCCTGATCTGAAGAAGTGACAAGATTGTCTGGAGATTTTTTCATGCACAATATAAACCAAAGCAACAGCTTCACTATTTCTTCGACCTCCTTTACAACCCCGACTTGAGCACATAAACTACAGGTTTGAGAGAAAGTGGCTGCTAGCTGCAGAGGAAGGTATGATTATCCTCACCTCATCTTTCTCATCTTAACATCCTGATGATTCCTGTGCTGCCAGCACAAATTACGTCTAGTTTCTTCATCTCAAACTCACACTAAGTCCAGCAGCTATCAATGAGAAACTTCAGCCAGATCCAAATGTGACATTCTGCCCTTTCTGTCTGCACTGTGACCCTCAGAAACTCCAAAAGCTACTCTGGACAAGTATAGGTCCGAGCATAGTCTGGCTACAAGTAACTTCCAATATAAACAGAGGTCTTCCATTTTAAGTCACTTAGTAAAATAAGAGAAAAAGCAGTAGCTGGATACGATGTGTCTTTAACATTCTGAAACACTTTTGAACTCCAAGTGTGAACTTTGGCTGCTTTTATAACAGTTAAAACTGCCACTGTTAAATATTCCGTGTGGTACATATTTTCCAGCTGAACATCAGTTTGTTAGTTTATACTTGCTTACATTAACAACTCTAGATTATAGTGATTTATATCCATGTTATGATAAAAATATAGTTAATGTATTAATAAAGTGAATTATATTAATGCATCAACAGATAAATAACAAGCTTTCCTTTCAATAGCATGAACAAACTCAGAAGTAAATGTTCTCATATAATCCTAACCTCAACAAATAAGTAGAGAAAACATATATTTAAAGCCTTGAAAGAATTTTAAAGCAACTTTGAAACGTATTCTAACAAGTGTCTCTTCACTGCTCAATGATATTTTTAAGAAGATACACAGATGCTTTTCTCCAGCATAGTCAACTTGCTATGTGTCCCATTCAATGTGACTAATTGTCTGAAATAATACAAAAAATAACAGATTTTAACTCAAAATTCTGAAGAGTTGCAAGTTTAAGGAGTAATGAGATGTAAGCTATATTGCTTAAGATATGCCTAATTTTCTTCTGAAACCAGGATATTAGACGTAGTGGTTGTTTCTCAACAATGCTGTGAAAGCTGCAGTTTTTACAGGAGATATGAAAAATACATTTTTAAGTACAAGAAACAGGAAATACTAAATGATAAATATTCTTCTATGTAATATGAACCTATTCATATCATTCCTGTTTTTACACCAAATTTCAGCTGTGAATGATGATTAAAATAAAGCTTTCTACTGTTCAAAACAATATACGCCCTTCTGCATGCACAAACAAGCTTACACCAAATTATTTAGTTTAATGCCTGCATAGACATTAACAGAGGAGACACTGTCAGGTGTGCTGAAATAAAGATTATCATCACTGACTGAGATGGTGGAATAGTTATACACAGTGACTATAGTCATACAACAACAAGGGTTTTAAAGCCTTTGAAAGGCATATGTGTTTTCTCAATACTATATTTTTGCTTCTTGATTTTTACAGAATCACAGAATCCCAGCATGGTAGGGGTTGGAAGGTACCTCTGGAGATTATCTTGTCCAACACCTCTGCTAAAGCAGAGTCCCCAGGATTGTGTCCAGGCAGGTTTGGAATCTCTCCAGAGAATGAGACTCCACAACCACTCTGGGCAGCCTGGCCCAGGCTCTGGCACCCTCACAGCAAAGTTGTTTTTCCTTCTGTTCAGATCAAACATCCTGTGTTCTACTTTGTGCCTATTGACTCTTGTCCTGTCACTGGGCACCACTGAAAAGGGGCTTACCCCATCCTCTTGGTCCCCACCCTTTAGGTATTGATCATCATTAATCAGATCCCCTCTCAGACTTCTCTTCTCCAGGCTAAACAGCTCCAGGGCTCTCAGCCTTTGGTCAGCGCAGAGATGCTCCAGGGCCCTCATATCCCTTCAGTCACCTTTGTAGCATCTGCTGGACTTTCTCCAGTAGTTCCTTGTCTCTCTTGAACTGGGGAGCCCAGAATTGGACACAATACTCCAGATGTGGCCTCACTAGGGCAGAAGAGAGGGGGGAAAAGAACATACATCTACCTGATGGCCACACTCTTCTTGGCGTTCTTGGCCACAAGAGTACATTGCTGCCTGTTGGTGAACTTGTTGTCCACCAGGACTCCCAGGCCATTGTCCACAGAGGTCATTTCCAGCAGGTCAGCCCCTCACATGTACTGGTTATTATCAGAAAGTCTGTGTTCCCAGAGTCCATGGCTGAGCAACAGCTATGGAACTACAAGCATCTAGATATGAATCACTGTCATTAGGGTTCCTCCTTACAAAGGCACAGAGGGATATTTTTCTTGCATATTTTCCTATCTGTAATGTGGACAACAATTTAAAAACAAATTGAAATACTCTCAAAAAAATAATCAACAATGCATTAGCTCCACTGGTGTCTAGCTGACAAGAGCTGTTTATGTTTCAGATATTATTCTGAAAAAAATTAAAAGAAAAAAGAGGAAAAAAACCCTTACCCACAATATTTTGTATTGTTCCCTTCACTTTATGCTCTATAATTCAGGTAGCTGGTAAAAAACATATTTCTTTTTTCTTTACACCTTCCTTCTTAATTGCTTTTCGAATTATTTTGAGTTGACAGGAAATGCTGAAATCTTGTTCAAATATTTTTTCATTATCCGTGACTTAATGAAGAGAACAGTGTCCTCCTGATGGCATAATAAATGCAGAAATAAAGGACAGCATTTTCAAGATCCTCACAACAGAAGCTCATTAGAAGTCTAAATACAGTCTGTGAATGGCACAGCTATTTCTCGCTGTCCTGGTGGATTTTGAAACTAAATTGCTGTTATTGAAAAGCAAAATAGGAAATCTCTGAGATGGGATTGATAATTAAGTCTGAACGGTAGGTCAGCTTTTCAATAAAAGCTAATTTATATGCCTATAAATTGTCTATTCCACTTGTTTAAGTCAAGAGGTTTCGAAAGCTAGACGCTGAATGATACGTCTATATTGTGGTCACAGGTCTGCATGCAGTGCAGGTGTATACATTAGACCATCCTTCTCTTCAGTTAACTAAGTGAAGTACTAATACCTGTGAAGGTGTGAGGGATGGTATCTGCAAAGCCTGACCTGGATACGTGCCACAGCTGCTCCTGCTGCCCTGGATGCATGGCTGTCAACACAAGTGCTCCGGATCTGTACAGAACCAGCTGTCACACCTCTGACCAAGCTAGGAACACACTGTTACGTGTACAGTGATGTATGTCTTTACTCAGAGATTGTGTGTGATAGATGTCTGTGTCGTAACCTCTTAATCTTCTAAAACATAATCCTCCTTTCTCTGGCATCAGTTTCACACCCCTATGATAGCATTGGCTTTGCTTGGTTTATGTCTGATCTATACCGCAGCTAAGGACAATCAGATATCAGGTATTAGCAAAATCCTTCTAAGTCCTAGGGTGGTAAAACAGTGCTAAACAAAAGAGTGTGGAAAATATTGCACTGGAGATGCAATGAAAGACAAATAATAGTATCAAGAATAGCTAAGCCATGCAATGGCGGAGGGAAAGGCCTCATGGGATCCTTTACTGGTCCTACATTTCTATTGTCTGATGAGATATTGGAGTGAGAGAGAGGCCTTCCTTTATGCAGATGTAATTAACTCCTTTTTTGCTCGCTAACAACTTCTATTGACTTATTCCTGGCCTTTAATTTTGAGCTCTCTGTTTTTCGAGATTCTCTACAGTAAGCACATTATTCCCCTATTGTACTGACCATCCCTTCAGGAGATCTCTTTCACTGCTTGAACTGCTGGGGCTTGAGTTGTGGGCCCCAAGCTGGAGTTGACCTATGCATGGGTCACAATCTAGCAGAATGTTTTGGTTTTTCTATTGGCTTCATGTTTCAGAGGCAGAACCTGGCCAACCTGTGTCTTTGTGGGTCTGCCCTCACCCAGGTGGTCATGGTTGGGGTGGTGGGTGAGGCCAGGATTATATTAAGTAGGAGCTAATTAGAAGACCTTGGGAGGTCCTGGATGACTGGAGACTTGCCAATGTGACACCCATCTATAAGAAGGACAGGAAGGATGATCTGGGGAACTACAGGCCTGTCAGCCTGACCTCAGTCCCGGGAAAGGTTATGGAGAGGTTTGTCTTGGGGGTGATCACATGGCAAGTGCAGGACAATGGGGGGATCAGGCCCAGCCAACATGGGTTCATGAAGGGAAAGTCCTGTTTAACCAACCTGATCTCCTTCTATGATCAGGTGACCCGCCTAGTGGATGAGGGCA
>JAVSBS010003097.1:36067-53937 GCA_033124195.1 Coracias cyanogaster
AACACCCTTCTAGCTCCCAGCACAAAAACACTGCAGCTGTGGGGAAAACCAGCTCAGCCAGACCCACTACAAACATGCATACATATTTTAAGAAACTTTTAGTCATACATCTGGTGTTTCTCTTGCTATGAATCTGTCATCCTCTTCTGACTTTTCAATGCCATGAGAATATTTTGCCTGTGAACTATTTGACTTCATCTGAATTTTATCAAGGTACACAGCCAATAGCAGAAATAATACATTGCTCATGCATTAAATTTATACTAAATAATTCCTAAAAATCTTTGCAAAGTATTTTTTCATATAATTCAGAAAACTCAATGTGCCATAAAGTAATTGGAATGGCTGCAGGTTACCACATGTGATTTAATCAGCCAATGAACTTTGGTGTTATGAAATCATCATGATCACTTTTAGGCTAACAGTTATTAATGAACTAAAAATGAGCCACTGAGCATGACATAGGCAGCACTTGTTGCTACAGAAATCTAGTGTCATATTGCTGAGAGAAGCTCGAAGTTCAATTTATTTGGGGAAAACATTTCTTACCTGTATGTACAGGCTCACGTAGAGGTTGAAGATTGATACGAAGCCTGGTCTGCATTTAGTGATCAGGCCTCTGCACTGTTTAGTACCAGTACAAATAATCTATTTGAAAATAGAAACCAGTGACTGAACAAATTTTGCTGTACATAAGTTAAAGTAACTCTAATTCAGTGTTCGTGATATTTGAGTTGTATCTTTTTCGTACAGAATGAGTTTGCTGTCATGGCTATAGCCTAGCTGATCTACAGGCTCTCTTCTAGTCTGTGAACTGTCACAAAGACTCCTTACTTTTTTGTTTACAGGTGATGGTTTCAGTAATGCTTTTAAAGAGCTGCAAATAGCTGTGTATTACGGATGCCTGCAGAAACTTCCTTTGAAAAGTCACCTGTTGACAAATGTCTCCCTCTTCATCCCCAAGGATGTGACTCTTTCATTGAGCTTGACTTGGATACAACATTATTACTTCATCTCTAGTCTTCCAGCTCACTTTCCCGTTGTAACCAAGTGGTTGATCATTTCCTACTTGAACTGTCAGCTTGTTCCACTGCAACATTACCTAGAGGACCTGAACTCTTCATTAACTCTTCATGAGAGTGAAAGTCTTTCATAATGGATCTCCACATCCTCTGCTGGTGTTGCTTTGGTAAAAGTGTTACTATAGGGAATGCTACTGACATACAGTGATTGTTTGCTCTTTCCCCTACCCCATTACTATTACTCCAGTTCTACTTTCACCTGTGATCTGCTGTAAAAATCTACCAAATGAATACTGATTAAAGTCTTTTACAATGACAAACAAATAACTAATATTTATCTTGAACCGAGCTTATGTTATCCATCTTGAGTAGCCTTTGAATTAAGTCTCTGCACTTATGAGTACTTAAAATGTAATATATCTATGATCAACAAAGACTAACTATGTCCTTGCCTTCTTTAATCTTCTAAAGAAACACTTAGGAAAAGGTTCAAACACCAGATATTTTCTCTAAATTATCATTCCAGGCAATCTCCTTGACTAGTATCAAAACTATTCCTCACGGTTACTCTCAAGTAGGACAAATCTTTAAATGTATCCAATGTCAGCACATATAGATACTAACAGTAGAAAGAGTAATTCTCTGACAGCCCAGAAAACTCTGCTCTTTTTAGTTGTTAACACCTAATATTGCCTCTGCTGACATAAAATTCATGGTTTTAACAAGAACTCAGTTTACAAGTAGCCTGATTTCTAATGTAAAACTCTAGGAAAACACAACAAAACAATTATAATTTAAAGCTTAGTCTTGATATTATTTGGAAATGTTTATGTAGCCTTAAATGTTTTATTAAGTATTCAGATTACTTAAGAACTAAATATCAGATCTAGTGTACAATCCCAGTAAATGGATTAAAAAAATGAATCTTTAGATGGCCAAAGATAAAAGAAAAGAGTCTCAAACTCTATGGACCTGTGTTGCATGATTCTAATGGGTTCCCCCCAGGTCTTGCTACCAAAACATCTGTTTTAATAAATTCCTCCACACACTTAAAGCACAGCTGCTGGACAGACAGACTCAACTCTCACTATTTTCTAGGTTCTTAAAGGAAATAGTATCAACGTCGTACTTGAAATATTGTGAAGATTAAAAGTATGCCTTGTGGAAAGTATTTATCTGGTCTGTGCTGACTTTAAGGTTAAGTATAGACAACTGGTGTTCAAATCACTCCTACAAACTGCTTTTGAGGATAGACTGTAGGGTTGGAAGCTCTTCTGAAGGGAAAAAAGATAGCTGGAAGAGAGTAAGACTAAGAATCATACAATCATGAAAGCAATGCCTAAGCTAAATACACTAGATCCTGCAGCACTAGAAGAGAAAGGCTTTCACTGACGTTAGGAGGAGATCAGTTTAAATCAGGTAAAAGTAATTTCATATTCCACAGTTGGTGAACTTCTGGAATTTCCTGCCACTGGAGGTAAAATAGCAGAAGTGTCTTGTCCCTTTTTCAAGCTGCCAATCCTGTTAATGAATAGGTCTTCAAACAGATACAAGGGACAACAGAAAGGTGCCCTGCAGCATCACTTGTAAAATGTTGTGGATGCTGTAAAAGTACAAGGGAAAAAGACCACAGCTAGGTTTTTAAAATTATTTTTCTTTCTTTTCTACCCCCTCCCTCACATCCCTCTGTCCAAGTTTATAAATACATAGTACAAAGGCCAACATCCAGTCCTTTATCTGTTGAGATAAAGTCAGCTTCTTTGCAGCCTTGGTCAGTCACACCTTCCATTATTCCCTGAGTTTCACCTTGCCCTGGCCTGTCTCCTCAGAGCATTATTGGCACTGGTTAGTCACAACCATTAAGAATTATAGTTTTTCTCTAAAGCAGAAAAATTGCAAATGAAAGTGGAAATCTGAAGTCTGCAGGATCTGGTGTTACCTAAACACTGGTGTGCTGTCATAGACTAAGATATGACATAATTTAGTTCAAGACACATTGAACTAGAGTTTTACTGTTTTGCCAGTTACCTGGATCAGCTGAAAGGACACAGACACCAGCACAAAACAAAGGCTTATTTTACTATTTCCAGAGGATACAGAAGTGAATATGGTTAACAGCAGGGGAAATAAGCAGAGTAATGAACCTAATCATAGCTACACAAAAGTCACTATGGTGATTATGAAGATATATTGTCAGCTATCCTATTCATAAGTTACCCTCAACCAGTCTCACATTCAGTGGGGAGCCTTGGTTACAGAGAAGATTCGGGGAACCTTTCCAGCAATGGGGACGTTCTACACAGGACATCTGCTCATAGGTCGTCTTCTGAATTCGCTGCAAGCGGGTCCAGCTTTTATACTATTGAATAATCAATCCCAGTCATACAAATGACCTTCAAAAGTCACCAAAAGTGGGACACCTGTTGATTTTCTCCTTACTGGATTCTGCCCAAGGCCTGTCCAGGACCTGGGAGGAACCCAAAGGAATATCTTTATCTATTTTAGTCTTAATCACACAATTCTCAGGATAGGTGGTTGTCTGTTCTCACAGTCTTACAGCATGCCTACAAACAGAGGAAAATTCCCTGCTGGTTTCCATTACAAAATTATATTGTTTGGTTGTGAAGTTTATCCATAGGTCAACTTTAATTTGGGGCCTATGGCTCAGGTCCCAGCACTTCATTTACTTACTCTTTGTTTAGTAATTCTTACCTTTTTCAATAGTAGTGATAGTGAAATTGTCGGTTTTTTTTTTTCCTAAAAACTAGCAACAAATGTTTAGTATATAACTGTGTTAAATTGGATTTGTATATATCAGAGTAACAGGACAATAAGGTACAGGGACATCACATGCAGTACAAGCAGCAAGAACAAAGGGACTTGTAATTAAGACAAGTAGATCATTATCACGGATGTACTGAATTATTTTGGAGGTACTATTCCTCGTGAAAACTTGACAGGAAAATTTAAGATTCAAGTACCCTCAACTGAACTCCCTTCATTATAATATGAAGAATTATGCCCACAGGTCAAGAAGACCCTCACCCAGGTGAAGGCCCCTCCCCTGATCATGTGTAGAAGGAAACAGAGTGAAGTAAAAAAGTTATAATTGTGTGCAAACATGTAACAAATCAGTATGTGTAGGAGTGGCTTGTTGTAGAATTTTTGTGTATAAATGTAGCATGAATAGTGCTACCGGGTGTGGTTGATTTGTGGAATTCCCACCGAGCACCCAGGCTTGAATAAACAATATCTCTCATGAGTGTGTGAGGGTTGGTCTGTGTGCACACCAGGGAAAAGATTCTGGCTTTTGGACAACAGTAGGACTTGCTATAAATTCTGCCTTCAAAAAAGAAAAGGAGCTTTCCTAATTAAATTGTCTATGAATAATAAGAAAATCAGAAGCAAATCTGGTTCCATCTGAAAGTGTCATCAAGGATGGGCTTTAGATACTGATAAACCATTAAAATATTGTTGCTTATATTGGAGGAAAGAGTTTATATGATAGTACCAGGATATAAATAACAAGCAATTGCACCTGCAGTTGTTGTGAACATGAAGTTCATGTTGTGTACATTAAATGACTCAGTACAAAGTGCTCGAGTAGCATAACATTGCCTCTCTAATTGGGGTTAACAATCCATTTAATAATTTCAACTGAATGCATTCCACAAAGTGGTGATACTGATTACATTGTTTAACATATAATATTTTCTTCCATATATTGAAAATATTGATTGGGAAACACTTCTGAGAAAATCACAAGTTATACTGTAGACAGACCAGTTCAGTGAGAGGTGCACATCCTTATCAGTCTCGCACATAACTTACTAAAATAGAAACACATATTATAAATTGTCGGCCCTGACCAACTACAATACCATGGCTGATCTGACCTATGCGGGAATGCGACTCATCTCACTGTATCTTTTGCTGTCCCCTTTTCTGCCTAAATCCATGTTCTTACCTCTTCCTTTTTAACTGAGTCATGTAGCTCTAAATACTAAGATGTCATTATAATCATATACATTCTACAGCCCATTTAATATCATTAATGTCAAGATTGAATAGCCTCTTACAATCAATGATTCATTAGCAGAGCACATTCATTAGGATGTTTGTCTTTCAACAGAATTTTTATCATTTATCTAACAGCACTATAAGTTCCCTGTGAAAATGTACTGTCTATTAGTGCAATGTTCAATAGATCTGTGAACATATGCTTTTTTATTTGGTGGTAGTTTCAGAGTTCTTAAGCAGGTTCAGCTTCCGTCAGCACAAAAGGAGAGCAGTTTGCTGATGTTTAACTTTTATGTATGTGCTCTGCCTATTTTGTGGATTGCATTTTCTTTGTCTTTGATTAAAAAGACAACTTACAACATTAAAATTGAAGTGTTCAGAAATTCAGAGGCTACATCTACCTAATCAGGCAGCATTGATCAACAGGATCAGATTTGAGTAACACAAGAGCTATATTGGGAGAACTTTACCTTTCTAAAATGTGTATGCTAAAGGGTCTTTGTCCATCTCTATTCTGGTGATGTCAGCTGAATGTGCATTAGCAAAGCACATTCATTTCACTCTAAAGAACATCTTGTGCATACGTGTCATCTGAAGAGAATCCATTTTAGGTGCTCCACAATGTGAACTGAAAAACAGTAAGTTGGGAGGAAGGATGGTAACTTTGGAAACACACTCTTAATTGGAAGTAAGAGACTAATGTAAATATATCCATATCAAAACTGACTACTTGTGTAGTTTACCAGTAAAACCTGAGGAAAAATGAAGCGAAAGGTGATTAAACCCTTTTGCTTTTCCCAGAACTCTTGCAAAAGATATTCACTAACTATCGTTAAACGCATATATGAGTGTCATTTCCTGTTTTAAAGAGCTTACACAATATAACTAGCAAAGATCTATCATTTTACACCACTAAACATCTACGTCATTTTAACTGCCATAGCTACCAAAAATTTGCATCTTCATTATGCGAGGTGATTAAGCATAGACTTGATTATTTGAGTAAATTTGAAATTCTACAAGTTATAATCTCAAACTTTCTCATAGTATGCCTTTTGCAGAAGTTCATTCAAAATTAGTTCCATCCTTGAGCCATCCTTAAAATCTACCCTGTGTCGTGGTAGATATATCTCATGGAAGAGACATTAATCCTCCTTAAAAATTTATCATACTTGAATGTTAGAGATAAACAAGAACTCTTTTGTATTTTAATTAAAAAAATGTTGGACATGTATTTGCTATTGAAAATCTGCTGTCTCCTCAAATCCATAACAGCTGGCAATCTTCCAGTTCTCTCTCCAGTATCAGAGAAGCTACTGAAAACAAAGACTGTTTTGCAGGGTGTCATGTCTTCTCATGAAAAGATGCTACTTCTTGGATTACTTAAGATAACTAGCTCAAAGATTGGACAAGCACTGTAGTAATCTAGCAGTAACAACTTAGTTATAAAGTCATCTTTAAATGTTAAATATTTGCTCTATTCAAACTAATGTTGTTACATTAATATTAACTACTGTAATCTGAGATTCTTATAAGTATCACTGAAACCTTATGTGTTTTCAGTGTCTTCACCAGATGGTTACTTGAGTCAGCTGTCCTGGTGAACTCCTGGGATGAATTTATGACAAGTTCTTAGCATAAAACATGTCTAAACAGTAACAGTTACAAAGGAGAAATCAAAGGCAAAATTAAGTGAATTATCTTTTTTTCTTTTTCTTTTTTTTTTTAATCATAGAGTGATCAGAAAAAGGGTAATTTGATAGGTATTATGGGAAAAATTACACTTTTACTGTTTTTTCTTAAGTCTGTGCATGAAGGGCTTTTACCAGCAGTGACTTAATTGAAGTGAATTAACACCACAAAGGAATAAAACAATCAATTTTACTCAAAGTACTCCAATACTCACAGTTCTTCCCCAAATGGCAACTGAGGAAATCACATAGCTTTGTAAGGGTATGTGGAAGGACAGTATCTGGTCTTTTAAGGGTACCTGGTCAAGGACCTTTTCAATGCAAAAAAAACAATAAATGAAAAGAAGGAAGAGATAAACAAGAACATTCAGGGACAAAACCCTGACCAGTAGAAGTGACCAGAACAAACCTGGTTAGTCACACTAATTGGTAAGTGTATGTGGAGTGTGAGAATGTTTATTTTTCAGTAAGATTACCTAATTTGTAAAATTGGGATTATAAGGAAAGAGAGGGAAACAAACACACAGAGACACAAAATCTTACCTGACTTGGGTACCCAATGTCCAACTAACCTGCTACCTTTTAGAAATCTCTGTAGAGAAATACTGTCCTGATACTGACTAGTCTTATGTCACTGCTCACTTTCAGGACAAGATTCTTAGACTTCAGTGTTGAAGAGCCTTTGTAATAGGTAAAGGTGATTATCCATTGCCTCTGGCACCAAACAAGTTAAAGGAGGAACAGAAATTCTGTGATATTAAGAAAAGAATGTCTTTGTACAAAAACTTAGTCTTCAATAGGATTATATGACTTTGTTAAGCTAAAGAGAAAACTAAATACTCTTCATGATTTCCTTTAAGCCATTATTTGCACATGTACCAATCAAGTAAAAACAACAAAACTCTCATTACCAAAACAAGATATTTTAGTCTTTTCGACACAAATGATGTAATTAGTTTGATATCATAAGGAAATTGATAGTTTCTGCTCTGGATTCAGAATTGTGACTTATGTACATACTCAGAGGTACATATCAGAAGATTTAGATACTATCTAATTTTTAATCAAACAAGAGGTTTTAGTTCTCATTTCTAGCTTGTAACTACCTGTGGAGAGGGACAATTCACACCTGAACTCTGGTTATTTTGCATTACTAATTTGGAGCTTCATTTTGCATCCAGACTTCTAAGTGACCTCTCTAATATCTCTTCAATTTATAATTTCCTCAGTAGAAACATATTTCCTGACTCTTTATGACCAGATGGGATGTTTAGGAGAAGGCCTCATGGTCGGAAAAAAGAAGGATTGTGGTGGGTTGGGGAAGGAACAAGGATGAAGGATAAGGGGAAAAGGACACAAAAGGGGCAGTCACCCATAGACAGGATGCTGCTCAGGATACTGAGGGAAGGGTCCCCTGCATCCCCAAATCCACCAGATCCAGCTACGCCCAACAAGTCCCTGTTTGTGTTTTATCTGCCCAGGGCATAACACACTCAAAGTTATTTTTAGCACTGAGTCCCAGAGGTGAAGATACAGTGAATTAAGGGTGAAAATATGACCTTGCGTAAGAATAAGCTCAATATTGCTTCTTCTATTCTGCCTTGAAGAAGTTTTCTCACTCCCATTTCCAGACACATCTTTTTGCAGCTGCCAGAGCTGTCAGCTCAGAGCCTTTTCATTTTCAACTCTGTTGTCTTAAGGTACTTCCAGCATTCCGAAAGACCTTTTGTAACTCTTGAAATACTGGGAGTTTTGGAACTTAATTTGTGGTGTCCAGAATATTGCTTGAGGGAAACGCTTTGAAATTTATGTGGAAAAATCATTTTCATCTTAAAATGTGAGGCTGAAGAATAAACCGTTGCGTGGCTGAATAGTTAGTATCTGCCAGTTGTTGTGGTAAAGAACAGAAAAATGCAATCTGACAAACATTTAAAAAATCTTTGATGTGTTCTGATACAAAAAAAACACCGAGAGTAGCACACAACCTTTTTTTTTAAGTAGTAGAATTTGAGCAATGGGGAGGAAGGACTCCGGCTACGATTCTTCTTCAGAATGGTTGAATGAGCAAGTTAGCAGTTTTAAAACATTTTTTAAAGTTTTTTAAAAGTCCTTTTCCCCTAGAAAAAAAATCCAAGAGGGCTGACCAGGACTGAGACAAAAGACAACAAAAACCTACAGGATTGGTTAAGTATATACATATCAGCTTATGTATTTCTCCCTCCCAGTCTATTTAATCTGTTTTTGCATTTGTCTGTTATTTCATAGCAAAAGGCATCTTCTCTTTGGGATGAGCAGCCATTAAAACCTTTCAATATATGTTATACTTGAAATTTTACCTTTTGATAAGAGCACATATGGATTAAATTTATATATATTTTTGATTGCCAAATTTGCATGTGTTGAAAATAAGCTATGCATCTCTTCCTTGATGTTACTTTCTATTTCAGATCTGAATTTCACTACATTTGAACAGAAAGGATTATTAATTACAGCAAACAAGTCTTGGACTGTAGGGAAGACTGGGAAATGACATTTGACATTTTAAATTTGATGTTCCATTAAATCAGATATTTACCCTGTGGACCGGCAAAATTGTATCAGGATAGTGATACTCAGGTGCACGCAGACAACAATCACTTTCTTAGGGTGTTGAGTTGCCATGAAGGATCCTCATGGGTGTTGTATACGTCTGCTTCATTAGGGGAACCCTGCATTCGAAGGGCTCATTCCTTTTGCTAACTGATTTCTTTGTCTGTCCTGAACTGAGCATAAGCCAATCGTGAGAAAGGAAGTAGAGCTGATAATTAAGTACTTATAACCTAATGTATCCAGATAAAAAGGTGGACAGGAATGTGCTGCGTCCATTTTCAGGTTACCTGTACCGCTCAGAAACAGAGTGGAACTTTTATACATGAGTTAAGGAAAACAAAGGGTGGGGAATGACCACAGAGTCCAGTTAGTAATTTAAACCTTCAAGGAAGCAGTACAGACAGTTTCTGCATGTATGAAAACAATCTGGGTCCAATATTCCTCTCACTCTTTGTACCTGTCCTTATGCTCTAGTAGTTCTTACAATTTTTCTCATTTCTAGAATCATGGATAAAAAAAACCCTTAGTCTTCATGCAAAGAAAAAAAAAAATATCTGTAAACTGCAATTTCATAAAAAAAGAATGGTGCCTCCTCCAAGCAGCTGTTGTTGACATTCAGCAGAGTTTCAACATGTCGAAATGAGTTGTGTGCTTGCAGTGAGAGCTCAGCAACTCCTGCAGTGCTAGCACAGCAGTGAGAAATCTGTTGCTTGAGATTATGTGGGATACTCAATAAAGCTGTGGAGAGCTACAGCAGCTGGAATTTGACACAGTAGACTTAAGAGAGCTTTCTGCTGGAAGTTCAGCGTGTCTGTGTCCATGGAAGATAGACAATTTTGTGCTGACAAATTCATTTAAAGGTTACATACACACAAACATACCTCCATGTGTATCTAGTAGTATATACTGTAGAAGGTGTTATTTTTGATACATGACAAAAACAAATAATGATCATTAGTGCAGAAAAAGAAATAGCAATCCCTCAATTGGGGATACACAGCATCTTTGGAAACACAGAGGGAAAAGTGTAATCTGTAAATAAGCTCAACTGGAGTTCCTTTGAAAATAGTTCCTGCACTTAGAAAGGTCAGATAAACAGTATTCATCTTGTTGGGTGGGTTGGTTTTTTTTTCAACATAATGCTCTGACAGGGAAAAGTCATGAAAGAAGAAATGACCGCTGAAGGTATAAAAAGCTGACTGGCTTTGATTTGCTGAAATACACACCACCAGTGAATAAATTGATGGAGAAACTACTTTGTCTACATTCCCCTTAATGGCCAGTATTTGTATAACTTGAGGAGAAAAATGGACAATAGACTACACATTTAAGTCAGGATGGCACATTTCCTCTTTTTTTTTTTTAAAAAAATAATTCAGCATTATTTTCATGTAGTACAATTGTTAATGGCTTCATGCAGACTTGAGTTAAAGAAAAGTAATTATCTTAAAGACAACGGAAAAAATCTGGTTTACAAATATTAATAAACAATCCCTCACAACAAAACTCCATTAGCTACAGAAGCTCTTGTTTTAAATGCAGACAAGAAAAAAAAATAAAATGAAGGTGGCAAGATGGTGAGCTCCACATTTTATGTGACAGAATAAATGCAAAGCAGCAGCCGGGCTGTTGGATACCCTGCTGATGTCATGCCCCATGACCCAATGCGTGGGCAGTCCGACGTCATTGTGCTCATGCAGCAGCAGTGAGACTCTTTCTTTGTCCCAGGCCAGCCTCTGCACTAGGGGCCAGCGTGCTTTATAGCTCATTTTGTACACTGTTATTGCCACTGTTGCTGTTCTGACTGTTGCTTTTGCATCACTGTAGTAAATTCTCCTTATCTCAACCCACAGCATTTGTATTTTTCTCCCACTGCAGTTTCTGTCTGAGAGTGCGAGGGCAGCGGCCATGTGGTTCGGGTCCCGGCAGGGTCTAAACCACCACATACACCATCATCCTGTTTTTCTGCAGCAAGTCTATCATACTGCAAGATTAATGGCCTGAGGTTTCCTAATTCTCAAAAACGTGCATGTCTAAGGCAAAGGGTTGCCTGAACAATCTTATCTGAAAGTTCAATCATAAATTGATAATAGCTTTTGAACAATAAATACATTATGTGTTATAATTTTGGGAAAGTGTGAATAAAGGCTGAGGGTGCATTAAATGGCTTCATTTTGAGATATGTACTGTTCATACAGTGCATGATCATACACTGCACATCATGCTTTCACTATTTTCTCAAAGTTTGCATTTGATAATGCACAAGTAACAAAAAAAAAAGCCTCTTCCCAAATACTTATTTTTGCTTTATAGTAAAACTAGTTATTCTGCAATTCAGAAGTGTTTTTACATTCCTTTTTTAAAGTCTTTTTCCATGGATGACATGGGAAGATGTAGAAACAATTCTTTTCTGATAGTAAAAAATATTACAAGAAAGTTGATGTGCAACAAAGGAAGTCTGAAAATACTCCAGATGCGTTTGCTATTGCAACATTCCTTTCAGATCTGCAGTCCTGCCTTATGTATGTATATGCATATGGTTGTCTTTAAAGAATCTGAAATTCTAAATGCTTTTCAAAGGAAATTTTTTCAAAAAATCAGACACATGTCAAATACAGTCTTCCTGAAAATAAAGGTTTTTCTCAAGCCCAGGCTATCAAATGGCTTCTGCTATCTCCACAGAGGTCAGAATGAAAGAAAAAAAGAACTTATGTAAAATCTTTAACAGCTATGCAACATAACAGTACATATTTTTTCTCCTTTATTTCTGCCATAAAGCATAGAAATTAATTGCCTTAAGTGTCCAAAAGCATTATAACCTGCAAGAATAATAGACTTCCAGGTTGATGAAGACATTCATACCATTAGAGTGAAATTTCCTGCACAAAAAACTCTTCCAGACTTTCTGATTTTGCACAGGAGAAAAGAATAGGTGACTTCAATGTGAGCAGAGCAGTAAGTGATCCCATTTCTGTGATATGTAACAGCAGATCATATAGAAAAATATACATATATTGGAGAGAATGCCTAAAAAGGAAAATTAACATTAATTTTGAGTGAAAGAATAATTTTGAGTGTTAGTAGAACTCATAGGTGAGACAATAGTAAATCAATTGAAGAAATTTCTGTGGGATTTTTTTCCAAGAAGAGATCATTGCTGCATATCTCTCTACAAAATATTTCTTATTCTAACATGAAATAATACTTTCCTTTTAGTAGCAGTCAAACTTTTGCAAGTTTGCCTTTTTTTTAAATCTTCAGTAAAAAATTGAGATAGTGTTTATGAATTTCAGTGAGATCATTCAGGAAAACATTTAGTCATGTGAGGGGATTCTCAAAATATCAAGATTCATGAATTTTCTGTTAAGCAGTACAAAAGGAAAAGTTCTTATAAGCGGCTTTTATAATTTGAAGCCCATCTTAAGCCAGTGTTGATATTAAGTATTGAGGCAATGTAAGACTCCATGAGTTTATTTCCTTAATGTTCATTGACGTTATTCTGTCCTAGCTATTTATTTAAGATAGGATACTAGACTTACTAGAGTCAATGAAGGGTTATATTAATATAGGTTGTATGTGTTTCCATTTATAGACTTATTCTAGAGCTAGAAAACTGGTTTTAGTTGAACACTTTTACATTTGACAGTATCAGTTGGGGACACAGGACAAAAAATTTATTGTACAAATAAAACCCTATTCAGGTCACCGTCTCCTTCATTGCTGGCGTATGTCCAGAATGGGATGAAAAACCATAATTCAGTTTGGCACATATTTTTTACTGTTCTTATGAACTGAAACTCCCTGAAATTTTCATTGGAATGATATATTTCACCTGCTATGTTGCTCCTTGTCCTTTACCCTTGCACAGTTGACTGCCATTGAAATCTATGCCTCTTTAATTGATTTAAGAAACTTTGTCCTAGGGACACTGCTTTATAAAATCACTCTTTCACAAGGTGAAAGAGAAAACAAGTGAAAGTTTCCTGGATGGGGATTGCTGATGGGGTCACTTCAGAAATCTAGATTAATCAAAGTACCTCATATCCCTCATGGACATTAACTTATTGGTTTACAGACCAACATTTCATATCTTCTCTACTGGTGTAATAAAAGAGCGGTGATTTTTATACAAATGTATTTAGCTATATGTGCTATTTATTAGCCTTTTCTTCACCTTGGAGTAAGTCTAAAACACACAGTCTGAATCAGGATGTGATTTGAGAAGCTTCCTTTCCTTCAGCTGCTACTCAGCCAGATAGTAAATCTGAAGTGTAAACACCGATCTCATAAATTAATGATCAGAATTTGGAAAAAAAAGGTATACAAAAATAGTATTGTCTAAATAATTTTTTCTTCTAGTGTGTGTATATATATATACATGTATATTCGAATGTGTGTAAGAATATGTATGTATATTAAAAAATTGATGTCTGTGAGTGTGCGTGGACAGATAGATTTCTTGAGTTCAAAAGCAGAGTACCTTCGGCCAGAAGAAATATCATTCCTAGTACAAAAGAAATGTCATTCATGAAAAATTAAAATCTGATATTAAAATGTCATTGCTATTGATAAGATTAAAATAATTTTTAAAAACCTACACAAAACTACGCCTATATGAATGACTTTCGGCCTTGAGTTAAAGAGGCAGACTTACTAATGTTGAAGAGGAAATAAAACAGTAAGTTTAGACACATTGGAAAGAAGAGTTTGTACATTTAGATGATTTTTTCATTTAAACATTTTGGCACTGATAGGAATAAAATTGTGTGCTATTCTATGCTTAGTTAACTACTAATTATGACATTTCCAGAACAGTGACATATAATAATTTTCTATGATGGTATCATCTTTTTCTTATTTCAAGGTGATTTAACAATGATCTTGTTATATGCACTAATCCAGATGGAACTTTGCTTTGATCATTTTCTTTCCTAAACATGTGTGTTGAGAAAACTCCATCAGGTACCATTCGCACAGCTTGAATGCGTATTTGGAAATTTTCTCCTTGGAGTCAATGCTAAGTCAGTGTGAGCAACTTCAGAGTTGGCTTCATGAAAAATAGCATTTATAAAGACCCAGTGTCAGAATAATCTTTTATACTATACTTTTGAGGAGCTAGATGTGCTGCCAGACAACAGTCACGGTGGTGACGATAAATAGAAGATAAAAATAGGTAGGGCTTCTATTTTCATCAATTGGTTGCAAGTTGCTTTACATTTCTCTCAGTGGTACCTGACATGAGCTGTAAGTCCCACATAGTTTTGATAATCATTTTTGAAATGTGTAAGATGTCACTTCACTTGAAAGAGAAAAGTAAATCATAGGAGCTCTTGAAAAAAGTTTCTATTCTTTAACATTCAGTCTAAGATTCTTTCCTTTTTTGCATAATGGATAACTGTCAGAAGTTATTGAAAATGGATATTCAAACCACAGCCTTCCCTGGTATTATTTTGATTACCGTGCAATCTGCATGAGAGAGTACTTTTGATTTGTCATTCTGCGTAAGGATACATAGGTAAGCACCATAGTCTGTTTTGTAGCACAATTCACTGTGTTAAGTTAGCAGAAAGGAAAACTGATACGTATGTATTGCACTGGCTCTTCTAAAACTCAAAAACTTTGTAAAACTATTCTACCTCTTTAATGTGCTAAATATAAGATCTAAGTTTCAGGACTGCTTAGTGTAAAGTGGGGTACTAGGTGTAGAAAACAATGCTGGGCTCAGGAAGAAAAGATTCACAGGGAGATGGGAAAGTTGTACCCAGACCATTCCCTTTCAGAGCGCTATTTTCATAGCACTTACAGACTTTTATTACAGCTAGAAGAAATTGTATCTGTGGCTATTTCACCTACTACCCTTTTGTGCATCTGTTAACTGAATGTCTATAAATGTTTTTTCAACTTACTGGTATTCGTATTATCATATTGCAATACCAGTTCCCATACCAATACCAGTAACGGTATTGTCTGCTTCTACCTCTTCCTGTGGCAAAAAATACTAAACTTTCGCTACTTAAAGGATGTGCAAATACCTGTAATCAAAGGATATATGGTCAAGGATATCTGCTTAGTGCAAGGATGTGTGAAATAAAAGTGCTCTTCTATAGTTGAGAGATTCTTTCCTAGATTCAATGAGCACTCCTCGTTCCAGGTCCAGTAGGTGACAACACGAAACTGATTTTCTAGATTTCTTCCCAATATGTCTTTTTTTTTGGGTTATGAATCAGAAGTTCAGATTTTGTCAATGTTAGTCTCTCCTCCTGTTTGTTTGTGGTTTTTTTTTTTTCTTTATTCAGTTCTCTTTTTTTTGTTTATCTTAACTTGTGTTTTGTCAGGAACTTTCTGTGAAAACTTTTTCTGGTATGATACATCATGTTCTTCCAAGCAGTCTAAGCCTAATGTTTCTCATTGTTTGTTTTGTTGGTTTGTTGTTGTTTTTTTTCTTTTTCCCAACAACATTCGTTTTTTTTCATTTTTCCTAGGCACAAGATGACCTGTAAAACCAGTGTGCTGACCTTTGGAACTAGATCAAGATCACACTGGCTGCTACTACTGTAAGTTGCATCTCTGTGTTTGTCTTGTGAAGAAATTAGTTAATAGCTCAAGCAATTTTTCTGTTGGAGATTTGTGGTTTCACGGTGCAGTACCTCCCAAAAGAAAATGATAAAGCCATATTGTTAAAGGTAAACATATCCAGTGGGCTGAAGGACACCAAGGAGACTCTCCTTCCTGGCAGATGGAGGTGAACTCACAAACAGGTAAACAGGCAGGAGAAAAGTGTCTTTACAGGCACTCATAAAAACACATCCAGCAAAAATAGCCCCATCCTGGTTTTATGGGTTGATGCTCAGGGACACGTCCTTTCAGAGATGTCTCTGATGCTGAAACTCTGAGACCTTTGGTCTCTCCCCTATCCGGCCTCCTACTCTCCTACTTGTCAGCTAGTCTGGCTTGAAGTTCAGTATTAAATCACATGCACATATGTATATATGCACAGAGAGACGATACAGAGCATGCTCACACAGTTCATTAGAACTAAGAGTTTAATAACATAACAGAACATACTGCGATCATCAAGTCCAGGCCGGACAAGCATATTAAGAAGCATCCAATTTACATATACATTTTGACCCTTCTGTCACTCTTTCTCTCCATCTTCTGAAATCACCTCATTTGCTCTTAGACACTCCCCTAAGCATCCCATTATGAATTTTGTACAGGCACTTAGTTTTCTTTCCAAAATCCACCTCAGGCATTAGATAGTGAGTGTTATATTCCATTATGCAATAGTACCCCTCAGTGTAGCATTCCTGAGAGGCACTTTTTTCCCATTTAGTTATGTTGGTGTGCTTAACACCAGCGCTTAATCATGTACTCAACAGTAAATCATTTACTCCAATAGTCTTTGGAGTAGCTGATGCAGATGAGGTATGCTGGTGCAGCTCCTTACCCAGCTTGGGTTATTTTATGTGTATTTGACTGCTTTTTAGACAGATGCCCTTAGACACTGTAATTAGAATTCAGAAAGTTAGTATGTTGTGTTCATAGTGTTATGTAAAAAAAAAAAGAAGGAAGGAAGGAAAGAAGGGAAGGAGGGAGGGAAGGAAGGAGGGAGAGAGGGAGGAAGCAGATCCTGGGCACTGGCTGGCAGGCAGACAAGGAGCACGGCAGGGGCGGCCGGGAGCCCGGGACACACGGCCGCTGCCAGGGCCTTCTGGGCTGTGGGGCATGTACGTGCGGTCAGCAACGTGCGAGCCAGTGTGTGCCGGGGCGGGAGGCACGCGCTGCCGTGCCAAGTGGCCCCGGCTGGCAGCCAGCGTGCCCGTCAGCTGAGGCTCCCTGCACGCAGCCCCCATCAGCAGGCAGGCAGCGGGCGGGTGACGGGCAATTGACTGCTCAGCCCTGGCCCCCCAGCTCCTGGCCATCCCTGGCAGGGGCTTGCACCTGCCCCAAGAGCAGCTTGTGCCATCATACACATCCCCAGTGGCCCCTCCAGCCACGCTGCCAGCTGGTGCCATGCAGGTGACCACAAGTCTCCAGGCAGGCAGGTGTGCTTTTCTATCACACCGGCCTGCCTGCCATTTTTGACCAAAGAAAGAGAAAGCGTGATCTCCTCTGTCCCAAGGCCATGTGCCTTCTCCCGCTGGCCTGCGGGCAATGCCGTGCTGGGGATCACACTGCTGCTGCTCCTTCTGCCTGTGTCAGTAGTTTTGGAGCAGTTCCCAGCCCGGCATTGCTCCTGTGCCCTTGAGGAGTCTGCAGAGCAATGAGGCTCCCACCCTCCACTGAACCTCCGGCAGCCTGGCTGCATTCCTGCACACCTCTTTGGGAGCATCCTGCCCTGCCTCCACCAACCTGTGAGCAACAAGAGGTGTCACTTGCACCCATCACTCAAAAAATGTCTCCCCAGATGGACCCAAAATTCATATTCCACACTCAGACACAATTTCCCCTACATTCAGATCAAATTCATGGGAAGGGAAGGGAAGGGAAGGGAAGGGAAGGGAAGGGAAGGGAAGGGAAGGGAAGGGAAGGGAAGGGAAGGGAA
>JAVSBS010003098.1:0-24777 GCA_033124195.1 Coracias cyanogaster
ATGCACCCCAGGATACCATTGGCTTTCTTGGCCACAAGGGCACATTGCTGTCCCATGGATAACTTGCTGTCCACCAGCACTCCAAGCTCCTTCTCCATGGAGCTGCTCCCTAGCAGGTCACCTCCCAGTCTGTACTAGTGCATTTTGTTACTCCTTCCCAGGTGTAGGACTCTGCACTTATTCTTGTTGAATGTCACTACATTCCTCTTTGCCCAGCTCTCCAGTCTGTCCAAATCCTGCTGAACAGCCACACAGCCTTTTAAGACAACTGCTTCTGTCCCCTAATCATCTTCATAGCCATCCATTGGACTCTCTCCAGTAGTTCCCTGTCCCTCTTGAACTGGAGAGCCCAGAACTAGGCACAGTGATCCAGATGTGGTCTCACTAGGGCAGAGTAGAGAGGGAGGAGGACCTGCCTCAACCTGCTGACCACCCTCTTCTTAAGGCACCCCAGGATATCACTGGCCTTCTTGGCTACAAGGCACATGGTTTACTTGTCCACCAGGAATTCCAGGTCCTTCTCTACAGAGCTGCTTTCCAGTAGGTCAGCCCCTAACCTGTACTGGTGCATGGAGTACAAGAGATTGAAATATTTTTTGGCACTGTTGCACAGTTTTGAGTCTCAATTATATTCTTATAAAGATACACTTTTTTTTTTTTTTCTGATACATCACTATCATTTTTCTTCTGGTTAGTACTGCTTTTTTAAGATGTTTCATAATTTCACTGTTCATGCCTACCTGCTAATGTTCTTTCTCAAAAATCAACCTATAATTTCCTTCCTGTCACTGGGCTGTTTAATCAAGGAAATATTTCTCCTTAACTCTTCCAATGTCTACAGCACTGGTCTGTTGACTTACTCTGAAGTTGAGCAAAAGCATCACAAAATTCTTACTCAAACTTACAATACAGTTAGCAAAGAATCATGACAAGTATCTCAGATATTGAGAAATATCTTAGAAAGAAATTTCAAAGTGATTTCTCTGCCTTTTTCCTGGCTTGCCCTTCCTCATACATCTGGTCTGATTAGATGAACAAATTCAGCCACTCTAGAAATGCAGTAAGACTGAGAGGAATTTAGTACTGCTGAAGACATGAATGACCTGTCTGCTTGATTGCAAGATGCCTGCAGCTGGCCAGCTGTGTCATCAGTAGTGTGTGAAAAATGATGTGGGTATTTAATATGCATAGTATTTCAGCAGACTTCATTTCTGTCTTTTGTGGCCTCATACTCCTGACTTACAAATAATTATGAGAATACTTCTTTATCAAGCACCAGATTTACATAAGTCTTTTATTATTATTATTATTTACACCTTGATTTTTATGATTGCATAGCAGTTAAAAGAGATGTGTTTAATGATTAGAAGAATTAAGAGTTTATTTTCTCTCCTGGTGCAATGTTTTGAAGTGTTTCATGGTTTCATATTAAATCCAGCAAAGTGAAACTTCTCTCTCACTGCACTCTTGGCAGTGTGCATCAGAGTTTTATCCACTAGGTACATGTCTAGAACTATACACCAAACCAAGTTTGTAAAATAGTAGACATTAGAACAATCCTGCATACAAAGCATTCCTTTGGGAAAGCCCATTTTTTGATTAATTCTCGCACAGGATGAGCTGGGACCCCCCAACACAAGAAGGATGTGGAACTGTTGGAGCAGGTCCAGAGGAGAGCCACAAAAATGATTAGAGGGCTGGAGCACCTCTCCTCTGAAGACAGGCTGAGAGAGTTGGGGTTGTTCAGCCTGGAGAAGATAAGGCTCCAGGGGGACCTTATAGCGACCTTCCAATACCTGAAAGGGGCCTATAGGAAGGTGAAGGAAGATCTGTTCTCAAGAGTTTGTAGTAATAGGATGAGGGGTAATGGTTTTAAGCTAGAAAAAGGTAGATTTAGGTTGGACATTAGGAAGAAGTCTTTTAATGCGAGGGTGGTTGATTACTGGAACAGATTGCCCAGAGAGGTGGTAGAGGTCCCACCCCTGGAGACATTCAAGGTCAGGCTTAATGGGGCTATGAGCAACCTGACCTAACTACAGATGTCCCTGCTTATTGTAGAGGGGCTGGACTAGATGGCCTTTAGAGGTCCCTTCCAACTCAATACATTCTATGATTCTATTATTACTTTGTGGGAAACTGACCCACTATTTTGACATTCTGACATTTTCACCTACGTACCTCTATTTACTTAGTATGACTGAAAAGGGAATTTTTAATTCATATTAGGACCTGAGACTGATAATTTAGGGATAATTTAAGTGTATTTCCATTTTTAAAAAATATGTAGATAGCATATACAGAGACTATATGCCCTACAAAGTAACTGTTCTCTAACAGAATGAAAATGTATGTAGGATTTACCAGAACAATATTTTGTTGCAGAATCATTGTTAATTTTCTCATGAGGTATATGTATAAATTTAATGCCAAATATCACAATCTAATATGATGTCTTTTTTTTTCTTTCTTTCTCCATCCTTCTTCTTTCTGTTTATTTTTCTTCTGTAGATGGGCCTCTCGGGCCACGAGGATTAGCTGAAGCTACAGAGATGTGTACTCAAGAATGCCTGGTTTTGGGTCACTCAGACAACTGTTGGATGCCTCCCAGCTTGGGCCCATACCAACAGCCAAAGTCTCCTCTCTCCACCTTTGCACCTCAGAAAGAGTGGGTTAAGAAGGACAAACTAGTTAATGGACATACATTGACCAGGACCTGGAAAGAAGATAGCAACAGAAACCAGTTCAGTGACCGAAAGCAGTATGGTTCCAGTGAGGGCCATTTCAACACTAGCAACCACATGACTGACATTCCTCTGGCCAATTTGAAATCTTATAAACAGGCCTCAGGAACTGTTGAGAGTCCAAAGGAGCACCAGCTATAAGAAATGGTTACTTTGGACCAATGACTTTAGCCTACTTAGACTTGCTAATACTGTGTGTGTGTCAGAGCTTTATGTATTGGGTAGACCTCTAGAACTATGCTTCACCTAGCAGAGATATGCATATCTTTGTGTTAGCACCGTGGAAGGTATGATGTCCTGCAACCTGAAAGAGTGTTTCTACTAGTTGTGTGGTTTTGTTAAATAGACATGATTAAAATCTGCAGAGATCTCTCCAGTTTGCAAATATACTTCGTTTGTCTGGTTTTTTGACCCTGGACTGCTGCTTAGAACAACAGAAGATGCATTTGGAGAGTGAGAAAGCAAGAAAGTTCAGTGGATTGCAATGATTGAAAAGCATATCCAGTTAGAAAATCGTGCTTTTGTTGTCATTGATCTATGCTGGGACAGTTATACTTGAGATCATATTACAAACAAAACAACTGAAACTGTAAACATTAAACCTATTGTGCTATTAACAATGTTAGTGGACACTTATAAGTCGATCAGTGTTCAAATACTTGTAAATAGAAATAATTATTACTTACAATTTTTGTGTACTTATATCGTTCACTTGAAAAGATACTGTAGCATATTTCTGTGTTTAACAGTTGCTTTTTACTTTCTTTCATTTGCTTCCTGTTGATTTGCTTTTATTTTCAGTGATGATGTTTCTGTGTTAGTAGTCTGTCTGACACACAGCGTTCCAAGGAACCCAAACCACTTATGTCAAAAGTGAAAAAGAGAGTAGTGGGGTGGAAGGGAAGTTTGGTTTAGAAAGGAAAAAAAAATTCTATGTGGAAGCAAATGATGCCAGCATTCAGGTAGAATTTCTTTCCTTTTTTTTTTTTTTTTTAAATATAAAGAAATTAAAGGACTTGTGTAAGGGCTTTAAAAGTTAGCTTTTTTTAAAAAAAAAAAAATCCATTGTGTTTCATAAAACACGGAAACTGCAAAACAAAAGAATATTTCGATTTGTGGTAGTAGATGAGAGGGAAAACTTCATTTTGAATCCTTGATCACATTAGCTGCAGTATGTCATTTAGTGAGTGGTAGCTGACATTGATCTCAGCTGAAATATATGGATGAAATTCTACAGAAGCAAAGTACAATAATAATGTTTTTCGAATTGGACAGGTGTGTGTCTATACCTAAGACAGTTTGTATTACTGAAACAGCAGCATTTGTGTTGATCTTCATCTGCGTTAATGTTGTAATAACACAAGTGTTTTTAGACCATAGCCACAGAATATTTAATGTGTTGTGCCTTCATGATGTAACAGAGCATTCTCCTGGTAGGCTAGTTGGGGGAACTAAAGGGTTAAATCTCTAATTATTGCTGTTTAACTGTTTGTTATCATAGTTGGTCAATGCCTGGCAGGTACCTATATCATGTCACCTCAGTCAAACCAGCAGAGTGACTCCTAATGTTAGTAAGATCTGAGCTGCACGCAAAGCAAATCCAAATCCAAACATTGTTAGATGGTTTTTTGTTAAGGCATGACAGATGATTTACACAAATAAATAGCATGCAAAAAAAAAAAAAGAAAAAAATAGTTCTTGCAGAGAAAAGCAAGTTACTTATGCCACAGTGAAACATCAGTCTTAAAGTAACAGACTTAGCTAATCTGAAGGTGATTTTATTCTTTCCAAAAAAACACAAGCTTTTCTTTTTTTCTTTAGTTCTTTTGTATATAGCAGTTCACTTTTTTTAACTTCTTTTTTTTTTCCCCTCCACAGTATAAAAGGCATAAAAATGGGTTAGGGGTGCATTGCTTATTGCAGTACTTATGTCAGTTTGTGAGGAGTGTTTGATGACTTTGACAGAATAAATATCTAACCAGTTATCCTTGTTACTGCTTTGCCAGTTCAACGTTATTTAGTTATTCAGCTCTTGCAATAAATGTTCTGAATTCTTTATTGTGTTGTGTTAGTTCTTGGGCAGATGCCTGAGGGACTTTATTTCTGTTAATTTCTCTTTCTTTCTGTTGTTGTTGGTTGGTTTGTTTCTCTGTTTCATTCTAAATTTCCTGTTATTTTTATAAGCATATCATGTTCCATTTGGTTAATATAGATATGTTTAAAAGTGAAATATATAACAAATGAAAAATCCTGAGGGCCATATTCTGTCATTTTAATGGCAAGTAGGAACTTAATAAAAATGCGTTATTTGAATTGAGTAAAATGTTACTCAGCAAAAAGGTGACAGAATCTAGCCCAGATTTGTTAGGCATACTTAAACAAACGTAATAAGCATCCTTGCCTGAGTCTTTTTTAAAGTACAGAGGTAGCATATACAAAAGTCAGCACTTATCACACCTCAGTCTTTCTTTTGAGAGTAGAATAAAATAATATCAAAATACAGTAAATGCTTTCTTAGAAGGAAAATTTATGTAATTATATAATCACTTCTGTTGCAGCACAGTAAAAAAAAAAAAAACAAAAAAAAGAAAAAATAGTCAAAAAACCATTGAAAAAGATGCGGCAATAAAAGTAACTTAGTTTTTATTATGCTGAGTTTTAAAGCAGAGGTGCCTTGAGTTCTATATTAAAACCAGAAATACAATTATTATTTGAAAACCCAAATAGCACCAATCATTTTAAGTTAATAGTGCCTTTTTAAACAGAATATATTTGAAAAAAAAATCTGTCATGAACAGAAAGTAAATGATGTGACTATTGCTACAGAAAGAGAACTATATTCTGTTCCAAGCTTCAATACTTTGTGCTGTCATCAAAGTGCCGGAGGAGCACAAACAAATATGATTTAAATTTCTAGCAGGCAGAAATGTTCTCATCTCATTTTCTCAAATTCTGTGTAATTTTAGATTCTTAAGGCAACTTTCAAATAGGTATTAAAAAAAGACAGAAGAGAAAAAAAAGATGGAAAGAAAGAAAAAAAGAAAGAAAAAGAAAGAAATGAAAGAAAGAAAAAGCAAGAAATGAAAGAAAGAAAGAAGGAAAGAAAGAGATCTTATGACTAAGAACTGTATCTTAATTCCATTTAAGCCAAATGAATGTTTTCCAGATGTTTCCACAGAATCTGGATTTGTCCCTGAAGATGTATTCAGTAAGTGCTCATTCATTCACAACAATTTAGTTGTTCAATCAGTAATACCAATACTTCTGTCTAAAACTCACAAATTGAAGAAAAAAATAATTCTGACAGGAATTTAGTAATATGTCAGATGAGGAGCTTGAAAAAAAAAATTATAAGTCCCACTGCACATTGGTTTCTATTCACACTTACCAGCTTTGAGGCTAAACATTACTTAAATTTATTGATAAACTGGCATGATATGAATGCCTCTCTGATGCCACTTCTAGTTTTTTTTCCTTCAACTAGGAAGATTGGGTGCCCTTATTTATTTATTTATTAATGCACACATTTGAAGAACTGCTAAAAAGACAAACCAAAGATTTCTTCAGTAGTCCTTCATTTTTACTGTCACCGACCAAAGCTCTTTGTGTAAATGGAAAATTGAAAGCATGAATAGATATAGTAAGTCCTGCTTAATCCTGTGCTGTGCTAGCTCTTAGAAAAGATATGATAGTCAAGACCTGTTTCCCAGGGAACTGCCTGGAGTAAAAAAAAGAAATACATGGAGCAAAATTACGGATAATACAGAAATATGCATCAATTTTAACAAATAGATATGAAGAAATAGATATTCACATTACTTTCTTAATTATTACCTTTTAGCAAATTATTAATAAGAATCATGATCAGAAAGAATCTTAAGGACTTGAGCATGGAGTGGACCAAACTCTGATGGAGAAAGTCAGGAAGCTTTGGATAAATAAATGTTATAAAAGCAGGAGATGTGTATCTGTATAAGAGAAAAGAACAGGAGCAATAAAGGCTGATGTAGTTGACATAAGAAAACAAAGAAATAGGGAAAAGGGGTTCACAACTTCAATCAGAAGTTTAGTCTTGCGATGTTTTAAACAAAGGGAGACACTAGTAGCTTTAATGAAAGAGGACACAGTGAGAATCATAGGACATGGCAATAGTTGATGTCAGGGGATCCATGGGACTCATGACATGACAAAAGGCATAGGGTAGGGTCTAATAGCCTTAGGCAGTAGTGTTGATACCTCAAAATAAGTTACAAAAGTATTCCTACTGGCATAAGAGCACAGCAGTGGTGTCATATCCAGTTCAGACAGAAAAATAAGTAGCCTGTGATGACTGATTTTTGTGACCAAGAAATATCTACCTGATTCACCTGATAAAACTTTCTTATGGCATGTATCCTTGCCATAAAGTAAAATAAGCAGTGAGAATTCTCTACAGCATGTGTGCTTTCATGTGCCAATTCAGACAGCAAAAGCAACTGAGTACTCACAGCACTATCTCTGAATGCTCAGGTTTTTTCCTGTGTAATACAGTTCTTCAGCAGAACTATGTTCCAAAGCCTCAACTTTATTTAATTTAGATGCTTGCAGTCCTTGCTGCACTTCAAAACGGAAACTAATTCTAGAGCAGAGCAAGACATTACAGCATACAGAGAATATAATACAATATCACCCAGAGGTGTGAATTAGCTCAGTATATCATGAACAGCTAAGCTCTAACTCAATTAATACTAGTTTTATTAACTTTCACTGCAGATCACCTTAGCGGACACATCCATCAAGCATAATTACCCCATAATCCAAAACCATCTTTGACTTTTCCTTTTGTTCCAAAAAAACTCATTGGTAGATGCTTCCTTGTAAAATTACAGGGTAATCTTTTTCACACATAACTTGAGTGGATTGATTTTTTCCAGTTTGGCTTCTCTGAAATATAGTACCTTACACAACACAGCTGCTTATATTATAAACTCCTTTTCTTGTGAGGGCCCATTCTCTACTTTGTTTTCAGCTGGTTCAGCAAACTAAAATCGTAACACAGAGGGCCAGATTCAGGCTTTATTTAATTTTATAAAGCAAAATATGAGGACCTCTTCCATAATTAGTAACAGAAATAGCAAGTTCTTCAGTATGCAGTGGGCTAGCAAATGCTTGAGAAGAAGCAAATTTGTAATTTCCAGGGTTTTAAAACACAATGTAGTTTATTTATAAACTGAAAATAATACTAATGAGTGCAGAATTAGAAGCTCTTTTTTATTGTTATTATTTTTTTAATTGATACAGACACAATTAAGAGACACTAATAAAATTTGTGTTGATAGGTATCCTGCTGCTGCCAAATACTGTGCAGCTCATTTGAGACACTGAGTGCGCCTAATTTCTTTAGAACGTAGCAGTAAGCACCCTGTTGTAAGAGAAGCTCAGCATTTCACAGGACTGGTTCCACAATGAGAAAAATAACACAGACATGCATGTCATATGTTAAGTTTTGAAGCAAGGATGCTTTCTCTAACTGCAGCATCTCATGGTCCTAACTACAGCTTTAAGTTTATATTGCTACCTAATTGTACAACAGTAAAAGTATGTCTTTAACTACCAGAAAGGATCTTGAATTCTTACTGTATATTATGAAAAGAAAGAACTGAAAGAATGTCCCTCATTTTCAAAAACAAGTTGTTGGGTTTTGTTTGTTTGTTTTTTACTGCAGTCATTCTTAAATCCACCTGTTGTGCCTAGGTATTGCCACACATTCTAATATTGCATGGCATGTAAATAGATACCTTAATTACTCATAATGATATGATTATATACACATATATATATACAGATTATATATATATATACACTTAAATATTATCAATCACATAATTACTCAGTATTATTTAATGGAATTTTGGGACTATGGATTTTGTTGTTTGATGTACTTTAAACTGTATGAAGCAGCATATTCCTCCCTCACCAATGCTTTTGATTATTTATTCATTAAATAAAGTGCTTTCTTTTGCTTGTTATAATCCTGTTTGTACAACCATGTGATAATGTTAAAATGGGTAAGTACTGTATGGGAATTATAACTGTTTCTTTTCTTGTCTAAATATATACCTATAACAATATTTATTAGTGATCTGAGTTTTAAGAATGTGTGTTTTTATGTTTCACTATTACTGTACACATGGTCCATATTTAAAGGAAAGCTGAGATAATATTTATTCATGTAACTCTGAATGCCCCAATGGCTTTTAAATGTCTTTTTGCCTTTAATCACAAGGAAATTAGGATGAGATCTGTACTTTAAATCGGCCATAAAATAAATGCATAATACAGTACTTAGAGTTTGCTTACTGCAGCTATCATAAGTGAACCTACATTCTTCATTTCTCAGGTAAAGATATATTGAGCCTCAGATAGGGGAGGCGGAGACTCTGCACTCAGAGGATAATATTTAGAACAGCTGATTTAACAAAAGATAAGTCAGAAATCTTGTACACTAAGGCGTAGTTCTTTCATGTTTCACAGCCAACTTCCATCTTTTTTTTTTGTAGAGAGGGTCAGCTAGAATGTGTGCCTGTTTGAGGAGCTCAAACTTCTTGTCAATAAAACTGGAACCGCTTTTGGTAACCTTTAGTTATATCAAAGATAATGGGAGATTTCTTTTATTTCAAAAAGCCAGTGGTTCACCAGCATTTAAATGCTTTTTTTTTTAGGAATAAAAATAATCTTCTGCTTTCTTTTCACTTCCTGCAACATTTCATAAAAAGATTCTTCCCTTCCCTTGCACCTCATTGCCTTCAGTGTTTTCTGGGGCAGTAAATGCTGCAATGCCATAAAATGGCAGACTGAACTTGATACAGTTGAGAGTTCTTAGTGCCTACCCAAATTGGTCAATTTTTATAAGTTCTTTTGTTAATTTTTATGGAATGCCAGATGTGCACCATTTCCATCAGCCATTTCCTAAGGCTCCATCCTACAATTTACTTTTTCTCATATCGCTTGAGAACCCACCTGTACTTCTCAAAGATTTCAACATTAAGCTGAATCTCTTGCTATATTTGCCTGTACCACATCCTTTCTAGGGTATAGAGAGGTATTTTTTTCTGTTTCATTTCAGATAGGGAATTGAAAGCCAGATCTGTGTAGTCCTGCAGCTGTGCAGACATTTTTGACAACTTGTCGTATGGGTACTAATAGAAAAGAAGGCTGTTGACCTCACTGCTTTCACAATGGAGAACAGGAGACAGAGTGTAACAGAATGACAGGAAACAGAGGGGATAGCAGAAGGCTGTATGTGTTAGGGAAGAAGTAAACTATTGCAGAAATGAAAAGAGTTTTAATTTTAAGAAGAAAATTATTGAAAAATTCCTTAAAATGTATTCTAAGTCTTCCTATCTCTGTAACACTGTAAAAATGGCCCTCCTACCTATGTAGGTTTGGGTACATACAGCATATTTCACAGTATTTTCCTGTGAGAAGGGGTATCCAGAATTATGGCAAGGCTGTACCATTCTTCTGCTGAATTTCTTCCATTTGGAATTCACATTCCTCTCTGAAAAGTTAGATTTTTTTTTAGACATTGGTTTTCTGTCTGTGGCATATACAGAGAGACCAGAAACAATACCACATAATTTCAGTAACCAAGCACCAAGCTTAGCTAGAAATTCTTAATATCAAATGCTTATAAAATCATTACCTACAGATACCTTGCAAATAATCCATAGGCCCAAATGAATAAGAAATTATCTGTTACCAGTTTACAAAGAGAAAAAAAAAAAGAAGACAATACACAAAGGATTACACTCTTGATAAAAAATTCAAATGCTTCAATCTCCCACTCCTCACAAAAGGGCACAGCTGATAAAGATAGAGACTTAATGCCATAAAGTGATGTGTGGATTTCCTTTCATGTGCACATTCTGAAGAAAGCCCTGGGTTGTGAAGAAGTTTTTGTTTTCATCAGATATTTAAATTAATTCAACATGAGAGTAAAGAACTTCAGTCAGATAAAACAAAAAATTCAATAACACATTAATAGAAAAATTATTTTTTTATTTATTTTTATCACAAGTTGGTATATTATGTAACAAGCACTGTATGTTTTTTAGTACTGAGTAAGGAGATTCTTTAAGAGAGTATTCAGTTTATATTTACAATTTCATATTTTTTTATAATGCAGATTTATAGTTTGTTTTCTTTTGGGAAGGGAAAGTTTGAATTCTGTTTGCAGTGCTTGAACTTTTCATAATTTTAATTTTTCAGATTTTTTTTCAAGAGTGTTATTTACCACAGGGAATGGCATAGGCCTCTGCTTTTCTGCATGATCTTGTGCTCTTAGGACACTTAAGATATCTTCAGTAGGAAGTTCTTCTACGTGATTGATAAAGATCATGCATAATTACTGTCCACCATGTGGTGATAAGCCCCCAAGAGAGAAAAGAAAAAGAAAAGGAGGCAGCCACATACAGACAATTGTTTTATTCATGCAAAAAAACCCTTGTACTGTGTTATGAAAGCAAAATTTACAATGGTCTATTCATTCAGCCAGAACTACCTACTTACTGATTCTGACAGGTTCAGCAACACACCTTTTGTTTCCTTTAGGAACAACGCCGATAGAAACTGTGAACAGTTACGCTTCATGGTGGGTCTAAATTTCATTTTGAAAATGAGTTGAAACATGAGGATATATGAATTTGGGGGGAATTAAATCTTGGGTAGATCTCCGGCTCCTTAGTTTTAGGCACATAGTGGAGCAACCTTTTAAAATAACCTCAAGTTCCCTAACATGTAAACAAGCTATGTTTGAAGATATCTAGAAAGAAAGCTTTTATTCTTAAGTTTAGACACTAGTTCTCTGCTTTATGGAGAATCAGTGTGCAGAACTATTCCAAACTTCTCAGCTGACAGCTGCAAAGTCTCTGGATACTTTATCATGTCAAATTGCCATCACTAATATTGAAAACCTGAAAACGTTTAAGCAGAACAACAGTGAAAAAGGGATTGAAGCTAATATGTGCACCCTCTAGTTAAAAAAGAAAACAAATAAACTTTGTGGAAAGATGAAGGAAAGATATGTTCAAGATCTTTAGATGTTTTTTTTTCTTTGTAAAACATGTAGCTTCAGGGAAATATTTGCTAATACTGTGTTCTCTTTGGATGCCCTACCATGTATGGTTCGATTACCATGCTAAAGGCTAAACTCAATAAACTTAGAAGCAATAAGTCTACAGGAATATGCATTCCATTAATATATGGTTCTTGTATGGGAAGTAAGAAGAAATTGAGTTTCTGTACAATTCTAGAATATCAAATGTATGGTTACAATTTATAATAAGCTTGTAGTCACAGACTCTGTAATTCTTTAGTCCTGAACAATTGAATAATTACTAATTCAACTATATTAGCGTTGGGAGTAGACATGGATGGTTTCAAAAGGGATACTACTGATTAAAGAGGTCTCAGTGTGTGCATTTCCAAAATTACAGAAATTCTGTTTAACACCCATTGATGCTTTGGGGCATTTGAACCAATAAATCAACCAACCACCAACCAAAAGAAACATTAAAAAATGAAACCAAACAGAAATGAGAGTGAAATTACATTTTTCATGATACGCAGTTACCAAAATATTATTTCCTGAGTAGTTTCCAACAGTGTGGCTGGCTTTACAATGAACTGGATGTTGCTGAATCTATTGAATACCTAAAGCTGTAATTTGTGACAATGTTTTGGTATTTTGAATGTTTATGGCATTGTGGTTATGCTAGAATAAACATAACAATAGGCCATGGACACAGAGGAGCTATTGTGAATTAATTGCCCTTCTCTTGCATTTGCCACCTCATCTTTTTGTGTGATAGGCAGCAGCTGATTGGATCCTGAGGTTGTGGAGCTGGTGTTGTGCCAAAAGTAAATAGTTGGCTGTTCTGTCTAGAGAGGAATTTATAAAATGTTGTGAAACTTGCAATTTTTTTTTTGAAAATGTCTTTATTCTATAAAAGTGCCTATATTAAGAATTCCCTTTGATTTCAGTGGGAGACAGATTAGCTCAAACAGTAGTTTTCTTGTCAGGGGTCACTACACCAAATAAGGATGAAAGGATAAAACCCATATACCACCAAGTAAACCTGCTGTGTAAACAATTATTTTACGTAGAGGAGCAAAGGGAACAATGCTCTTAATATAGAAAGATTCAGATTACCTAAATTACAGCATGTAATTGCAGATCTACCACACAGCATCCAACTGTACATCAGCACTGCCTCTTACCATTGGCACTAAAATTAATGGTTGGCCTCTATCAGGTCTAATATTTTTTCAGTATTTACAGTAGGTTCTGCACATGATCATAATTTCCTCACACATCTCTATCCAACGAGTTGCTCATGGACTTAGGCAAATATTGGCTTCATCAACACATTCACTGGATAAAATCAATTAGATTCTTATCCTGAGCCTACATTGCAAGTGAAAAGGGACATTCTTTCTAAGAAGTGGAGCATAGTGAGAGCTAAATCACGTTTGCCTTCCAGCCAACAGACATTCTGAAGGTCAGATTGAGAAAAATGAACTAAGTAAGAGAGTCTTCAGCTTGCTTTTTAGCCCTATCTAAGGCCATATTAGAGGTGTTATGCTATATTAGTCTCCAAACATTAAGCCTACAACAGGTTGTTACATGAGCTCCTATTGCAGAGAGCTGTAGCGTAGGTGGCAATATATCAAGTGGGAGGACCTCCGTTGACTACTTCTAGTCCATTCTTTAACAACAAGAATGAGCAACACAGCTGTGCCAAATGTCTCTTTATATTCCCACTACTGAGGGATCTCTCAGTGCCTCCACTGCTACTACTGGGAACAACTGGCCCCTTTAGACATCCTGGGAGAGCCCTACAATCACTATGAAAAAGCTAGGAAGGGCATAGGAGTGCAGACTGATGTGTCCTCTTCAAGGTAAAGCACTCTACTTCCTTGACAAGTGCATATACTGCCACTGGAGAATGAAAAAACCCACCCAAATCTACATTAAAAAAAATACTCTTCCTCCGCCAAAAAGAGGTGAAGAGTAGGAAAACAATTTCAAAAAAGAAGGAATATGCAGTCCAGTTTTCAGCCGTTAGACCTATGGAGCAGGTGGACCATTGTGTATACACTCTATAAGATGCTCTTCCCCAGAACTCTGGGAGGATGCTTGATGACCCAGCAATGCAGCTGGGAGGTGGTAGTATGCTGGGAGGCTTTCACTTACAGATTGATTTCAGCACTGGCCACAAAGCTCGTGAGCTCCTCTGGAGTCTGAGAAGGCCAGGATGTCTTGAATGCAACAATGGTCCAATGCAACAACCATTAACCAGGGTGATGGACATCCTGATATACTTAGATCAGCACTTTTCTAACCCCTCTGAACTGTACCTTGCCTCTCCTCCCTCGCCCATAAGGAGCGCCTACTCATTTCCTTGTCTGAACTTTGTCCTGTCTGACTGTAGATCCCCACAAAAGTTCCTGACTGATCAAGTTAGCCATGTGTTGCTAGGCTCAACCCTGAATTTCCATTAAAGTCTGCCATATTTGTAAGTAATCTTCATCTAATCTGTGTCTCTTCTGTGTCAGTCAACTCCACTTCCCCCCAAACCCACATTCTGTTTGTTAAGGTCCTTAAAATGCTGCTATAATTCAAGTATCATGATAGGCCTGCATGGTTACAGAATAAGTAACAACAGAACTTGAGTGTCTCCAAAAAGGTTTTATTTCAGACAGTCTTGATTGGTACTCACAGTCCAGGCAAAACAGAAATAATGAGTGTGTAGCCAGCGAGAGCATATTATGAATACACGTAGAAATGGGATGTAATATATGTGAAAAGGCTGAATTGCAGATGTTGATGTGTTCTAAATCTCAAAGTGTAACTGCAGATGGCTTCTGACCACAGATATATTTTTTGTGTGTTTGCATGGGAACATGAGGAAAATGCAGTTGTTACAACTCTGCTGAGTACTAGGACATCTACAACTGTGAAAGATACCTACTGTTGGTCAGATAAGCCATATACATTGTGGACATTATCTTGAAAGAAAAAAAGGATTACATTTTTCTTTTACATTTTTATTTAGTCATGGGACTAATGATTTCCCTGTATGTTTACCAATCTCTAATAATTAGTTTTACAGTGAGACTTTAAAAGCCAAAATGTAAAAAAACCCCAACAAACCCACGAAAAAGCCCCTGAACCAAACAACAAAAGAATCCAAACCAAACAAACAAAACCCCCAAACAAATAAATAAATAATACGTAGTGAAAGAACACGTATTAACTCTTGTACTGGCTAATTTGAGTTTAATATTTTTTTAATGCCATAGAAACTTGTTGGTTAATTTGTTAGATTGAAGAGTTTTATTGTAAATCCAGAATGCAGTTGAGACTATACATAAATATATAATTTAGTTCCAGGAATTCAGAGATACTGAAAGCCAGATCTCAAATCTTTGGAAGTTAATTAAGCCTTTTGTATCGTCACTTAGAAATCAAAACAATTATGTGAACTGATTCATTAGACTATTTAAAAATAAAATTTGAAACTAGCTTTATTAATTAAAGTGAGGCTTTGAAATTATTATCTAAACATTTAACTGCTGTTGCTTCAACTGCAATTAATGTAGACATTTAAGGCTGAGTTTTCAACTTAAGTATGGGACGATGCCTATTAGGCAGTTTCACAGAAGAATCCCTTCTCTGACATTTACCAAATTGTTTTTGTTATATTGTTCTTCAGGAGTAAAGAGAATACTTCTCGTGGTATTGTCCGGAAATATTGTAAGAGGTGGAAAATTAAAAAAAAAACCCACAACCAAACCACAAAAAAACCTCCGAAACCAAACAAAAAACCCCAAGACAAACACAGTGCATTACTGGGATGTCTTTTTCCCATTGGTTTCATATTTAGTCCTAAGAGTTGCTGTTAATATTTGTTTTTTCTTTGATGTCTCCTTCCTTTACTATGAATGCAATATTTCTGCTCAGATGCACAGGATCACAAACATCAGAAGCGCCTCTGAGCTGCCAAGTTCAGATTTGCATTCTGTCTCCATAGGGGAACTAGATCCAGCCATGTTAACCTCCCCCACCTGCACTCTCAAGGAAACCAAACAGAGGTTAGCAGGGCACAATAATGATCTCTTAATTAGAGATCTTTGTCCTTGACAACAGATTAGCAAAGACCATTCATGCTTCTGCCCATAAGTTTATATTCACCTAAGTCTCTTCAACATGAACTGTGGTGTACTAATCCTACCCCTCTGCCGTCTTCATAATTTTTCTTTCTTGAAGTTGTATTGCAGTGTATCATTGAAGTGGTTCATCCGTCTGTCCCAGTTACATGCTGCTTCTTCAAGTCCACTGCACATCAGCTGCTGCAGGATGCCAGTGTCTTCTGTCCTAGACATGTGACCAGCCTGGTGCAGCTGTTCTATGATGATCATGGCTACAGTCCCTGGAACAAAGCTCTGCTCTGAAACTTTCTTTTGGAAAATGTTATCATGCCATCTGATGCACAATGTAGTCCACAGATGGTGCAGGTGACATTTGTCTAGGAGTCATATGTCGTCACTAGTCCATGTCTTCAAACCATTCAGTAAATTGGATAACAGTGCTGTTTTATAGACTCTTAGTGCGGTCTACCTTTTCACATTGAGCTTCTATTTGACCTAAAAGTAACCTGCATCATGAACATTATGGTGCTGCACAAAAAGTTCTATTTTTTCCTGGACTTTTTAGAAGAAATAGTTGAAGAATGAGGCCAAGGGAATATTATTGTTTTCTTCTAAAGGTTTGTTTGGGGTTTTTTTAGTTGTATTTCCATTATTTAAAATAGGAAGTATCCCAGTTTTTTCCTTGAATGTGACCATACCATAGACTTAATGGTCTGCATGTGTTCCTCAGATGTGGCCATCAGATTGTTTATCATCTTGTCCAGACTAGCAAATAATGCCCAGTGTAAGCTTATTTCTAGACTAACACTGGATCTTTTTCCCCACTTTGAGGTTTTATCTCCTAAACAGCACATTATCCACAACAGCTTTTAATACTCATCCTAATCACATCTCCTTAAAGGATTCATAGAAAGTCCAAATCATGGTATCTTGAAACCCTGAAAGAAAAATATGTACTAGCTTGTCTTTATTATTTTGTCGGTGTGGCTAGAAACATTTGACTCTGCAAAATTTAAAGTGAATTGACAGAAGAAAAGAAGAAACAAAGCACTTTAAAAATAAAATAAATATTTAAACACTTACTCCAGCAGAGACCACATTGACTTTCAGATTTTTCTCCTTTCTTGGCTACTCAAACTAAATTAAGTTCTATTCTCTTTATTCTGCTCTGCATTAAATATTGGTACTATACAGTGGTGAGTCTGTTTCTCATAAGTAGTGAATAAAAGTGTTTGTAAATAACATTTGCCCTCCTTTCTTGACCATCCTCCTAGGACAAAAACCAGCAGTGAGTGAAAGGACTTCCAAATAGAAATATTTCAAATTAATTGAAACCTTTCCTCTAGGTATGTAACAAGTCTGTTTTACTCCCTAAGGTTTTATTAATTTTAAATTTCTCTGTATATACTTGTTTTTGTTTCTAATTTTAAAATATCCTCAAAGGATGTGCCAGAAATTTACAGCACAAATACACTGTGTTACAGGGGAGTTGCACTGTTTACAGCAGAATATTACAGGTCATCTGCATAGATTTAATAAATAAATTTCTGATGCTTGATCTGTGTCAAGAAAAATCTAGAGCTTAAGCCCCTAATAGCATGTCTGTGTAGGCATAAACAAAGGTCTGGCTGATACAGCTTTGAGGTATTATGACTGACTCCGCTTTCCAAAATTCTTAAAGTACTATTTTCTAAGCTTCTATTTCAGAGCAAGGATTAAGTTTTTAGACTTAAAATACATAACAGCTAGCTGTTCAAAGGTTAGTCACTGTAGGACCACTAACACAGCTATGTCAGAAATTCCTATTACTTTGTTTCCAGTTATCTAGTTAATATTACAGTAAACTTGTATAGATGGATTCTGCGTATTTTTCAAATAATACAAACTTAACATATCAAGTTCAATAGTTTATTTCTGTTCCAGAAACCAAGAAAAATCTCACTTTTGGAAAATGAAACTGTGGTTTCATGAGGATGGGAGATACTGAAGCCTAATCCTTCACAAATTTGCATCTGTTTTTTCCTAAGCTTTCCTCGTATATTCCCTATGACAGACCTATGAAGCAAAAGATAGCACATCTGGACCTAAACTTGTGCTGATTGGCTATGCAATGGACTTGACAGGTCAGCCAGTTTTACACTAAGTGAAGAGAAGTTACTTGCATCAGAGGGGAGGAGCACCTTCAGTTTAAAGGAGTTAAAGTTAAGTTTACTTAGAGTTGAATATATCTCAACATAATTTTTGAGTGGATTGAAGGTGGGCTTTTTTTCCCAATAATAACATTTTGACATTGAGATTTTCATACAAGGCAGATACTCCATACATTTAAACAACTTTTGAGGCTCAGGCACTTTAAATGAGAAAAAATTTCAAATGTCTCATTGAGTCATTTTGCTAATTCTTTCATTGCCTGAAGATGATAAAAGTCCTGACTTATTTGAGTTTCATTTTTAAGGCAGTTTTTTTAAAGTGTGATGATAGATCACTGTCTTTGTATGGTGTTTCTAGAGCTTTAGTGATGTAATTTATATCTTGTTGAGTAAGAGTGCTATATATTTAAGTTTATTGACAACTTGGGTAATCTTATAATGTTTGGGGCTTTTTTTTCCCTTTTTGCTGAATATTTCTCATTGACTGAAGGTTTCTCTAGGGCTTTTGCCATGGTAGTATGTTAATCTTCATCCTACTGGGAGACCTTTTCCAAATGACTTTTTTTTTTTTACATGGTAGGTTTTTTCCAGGTTGTTGGGGTTTTTTTTCTTCATATCCTTTAAAAAAAATTATTATCTCTTTAAGTAGCGGATAATTTTTTAACACTTTCACCTCTGAATAGCTTTTCACACTGATTTTAACCTTCTGCTCTTTTGAAGAGAAGCAGATTCACAGAAATGAAAACTGTATAACTGAAAAGTTAAACACCAGTTTATTTTTGCTATGATGTAAATCCATTAGTTTTTATGATTTTTGAGAACAAAATTACATGGAAGTTCCATTATTTATAGTAATAAGTGTCAAGTTTTTATTACTGTGACTATTACTTCCGCTGACTGATAGGAAATGCATAATGCCTATAGATTTTTAATGTATTAAGAGTGCAATTTAGGAAATACTGTTGCTGAAATAAACTGTTCACAGATTCAAGAAAGGCATGAAACACTTTATTTCCTGTAGGTCATGTTGCTACAGCGGTTTAGAATTTTTGATCCTTACCTTACCTGTACTGACTGTTTCAACAAGAACTAACGGGATTTCCTTGCTAGTTCTGCCAGCTGATACATCCCTAAAACACATTCTGCTAAAGAAGCCCAGATAATCTTGAATTATGAAGGTGCATAATGGATGGTTCCCTTTCAGGAACACATTTCATCCTCCATTCTGTCTTTTCAGCAGGAATGGAGTTAAAACTAAGAATATGTTCAGTCTTACATTGCTGAAAGAGATGGAGGCCAGAAGAGTGTCTTTAACAAATCAAATGTTTTTCTTTCTTTTTGCTGTTGTTGTGTATACATATAGACCAATATGAGATGCCCAAGCATGAAAAGATCTACATCTCTATACTCTAATGTTTAATACACTTTCTTGGGTGGGACTGGGACCTTGCTTCCAGATGCAGAAACACTGTATTAATTTTACATTCTACTGTTATGTATAAAAAGTTGAAACAGTCCTATGAGCCAGGATCTGAGCTGTACAATGTAATGTGCACGTGTAGTATATAGGTATTAGGCTTGATATTTCTCTCATTGGGTTATAATAAGGTTTAAGATTTGTTCAATTCAAACATATACTCCTGATCTCTGTTACAGAAAAAAAACAAAACACAAAACAAAACAACAAAAAAAAACACAGGGAAAAAATGCTAAGAATGCTAATTTCTGTTCTGGTAAGAACGCTAGGAACACCGAAGCTCTTGAAGCATTAGCAGACTACTCCAACTCCCTGTGCTGTCTTCAATCACAACTGCTGTCAAAAAATTCCTCTGCTGAGAAAGGAAGGAAAGTAGAGCTGTCAGGCAGTAAAGTCAAAATGCTCATCCTTTTAGGAGGATAGCTGAGGCCTCATCCAGATCAGCTCCCTGTTTGTCTGCAGCCACTGTCTTCTACAGAAGTTATCGTAAGAGTTGAAGAGTAAGAAAAGTGTGAGCTACAGTGGAAAGAGATTTTTGTCCCCTTCACTGGGATATGAAACCAGCTTTCCGTTACGCTTTTGTTCCACTCACACACAGAAGCATTCATATTTCAACAAGTGACAACCGAACTGCCTATGCTCAGTTTTATACAGTATCTATAGGTGATGAAGTTTGCCTATTGACATGTCTTGATCATTAAAATTTCTTCAGCATCTTTATTTTATATATACCCTAAAATATGACGTAGAACAGTTGCCTTAGATTTTGGGGATTTTTTTTTCCCAATGTGCTATTTTCTGGGAATGGAAAATATTTTTTCCTAGGCCTGATTAGAAGGTATTGTTGATAAACAGTGCTTATGACCTAGACTGACACACCCAGCAGGAAATCATTGTGATAGAATAACTATGTCCATAGGATGCGTGGTCTGGGTGGCAAATAGCAGTGCTGTATCACACTGACATAACTTCATGAGACTGCAGAGAAAATCAGGAAATCTGATTTTTTTTTCTTCTTTCTGAGATTTCTTGTAAAAATTCCATAACAGAAAGCTATGACGTAGCAGGGTATAATAGGAAGTTTAGAGCAGCTCATTTTTTAAAAGGAAAATGCTTTAATTTCTTATGAAGAAGCACTAGTTTTCATTGTTAAGGCTGAAAGCAGTGTCAGCACTTCTATACTGCAGTAACCCTGACCATCACTTTGTTGGGAAAAGAAACTGTAAGAGTGCTTGCAATGGCAATCATGCAGAGAGACTCTGCAGGCAAACTTCTGGACTTACTCCAGTCATTACACATTTGGAAAGAGCTTCACACAAAAGGTATTTTGTGCATGAATAGTCCAGAGGAATAGGTTTCTGGACCAACTGGTGTGTAGCTAATTTTAAAAAGTCAGTTTACCATAACAATTATTTTATGGGCTGTAGAGCACATCTCATTAAAGTGAGGAGAGAATCATAAATTAAAGGAGAACCAAACACATTAATGTGTCTAATACTGTCTCATCTCTAACAGGAAAATTACAAATGGTAATGAGGACACCGTTCATCTTTGTGGGGGATGGTGGTAAATACAGTAAAAATAGACAAGTGTCATATTCTCAAGCACAGTTTGCTGATGTTATTTCTTCTGTACCTTTTTTTTTTTTCCCCACAACACTACATGGCAGCTTTTTTTGTACTCAGAAACCCTTGCATTGTTATTCTAATTATTTTGTTAGGCTGATCTTATTATCACATTATTTTCTCCTTTTTAGAAATGCCTGTGGATAAGTTAACCATAGTTTTGCCTCTGCTGGATCTTGGAGCATTTCATTCTCATTACCATACATTCTCTCATCTGTCTTGTATTTTGTTGTTTTTTCCATTTTCATGTAAGGCTTAAAACATTTGGGCTTATGAGGTGTGCATAAGAAGTACACATGTATCCATTTTGGTACACTCACAAGCAATTTAAGTTAACTGGACAAAAAGACAGTAAAAACTCCAAAATTACAGATATGCTTTTTTTCAATGAATCTGAAGGCATACTTCTCTCCAGGAAGCTCATAGAGTCCACAAAGACTACAATAATATGTAAAAATTTGGGTTTCACTCTAATAATATAGTAAGTCACTGTATGGAAGACTGAAGATCACCTATATCTGCTTCAATGTGGTCAATAACGGACTCTTTAGGTCTTAGCTTTGGTTTTACATCCTATTTCCAGACATAATTTATTTCTACATATTTGTGCATATTTACAGTGCTGATTCTTTAAAATATTAAAAAATTACTTTTTTCTTTGTTTTCAAGTGCTAGATTTATTCATTTAACTTTTGCTTTTAAAATGTACATTTTTATATACCAGTTGCATATAAAAGCCAGAGATATTTTTCTGGTCCTTTCCTATTCAACTTTTATTCTTCCAACTTAAGCAGTAAGTATTAAAGAACAACAATAGTAGTCAGTGGGAGTTTTCCCGTTGACTTCAGTGAAATCATACTTAGATCTGAGCTGAGTATGTTTGAAAATCTCACGCACTATTGACTAATGCTGAAAAACACCACAGGAGTGCCCACAAATTGTCATTTGCCATCCAAAGGGGAGAAAACTCTCCTCACTCTTTTTTTTAATAATGGTAATAATAGCTATTTCTTTCATACATATTTCTTTCATCATTCAGACTTAGATCTCTGTGCAGAGAAAGTTAATTTCATACTTCCCACTTTATGCATAGAGAGATGGAGGTACAGTGAGTGAAATTACTTTTTCACCTCAGCAATTTTGCAGGTTTTCAATACTGATCTATGACCCAGGGTGATTTGGCAGAAAAGTGATGCTTAAACAAAAAAAATACTCTTTGGGGAAACAATCATATGAATCATGAAACATACCTGAAAGGAGGTAAAATGATATATCAGATTGGTGTAAGTGAAGTGGGTACTATCTAGAGCATAATGATGGTGATGAAAGGGTTGAGTGTCTATGGGTAAGAATCAGAGGGAAAGCCAACAAGGCAGATAGCACAGTGTGAGTCTGTTATAGACAGGATCAGGAAGCAGGCTGCCTGACAGAGTCCCTTGGAATGCAGTCCTGAAGGGCAAAGGAGTCCAGGAAGGCTGGACAATCTTTTAAGTAAATCTTAAAGGCACAGCAGTAGGCTGTCCTGGTGTGACATAAGATGAATCAGTGGGGAAGAAGGCTGGCCTGGCTGAACAGAGAACTTTGGCTGAAATTCAGGGAAGAAAATAAAAGTCTATGGCCTATGGAAGAAGTGGCAGGCAACTCACAAAGTCTACAAAGCTTCCATGAGGCTCTGGAGGGACAAAATCAGAAAGGCCAAAGCCCGGTTAGAAATTAATCTGGCTACTGCCATAAAAGACAATTAAAAAACGTTTCTATAAATACATTAACAGCAAAAGGAGGACCAGGCATGTAGGATAAACACTGGAGGTAACTTAAAGGAATTAAACTTATACAAAAATAAGGCATTATTCGCACATTAAGGAAAAGTACCATCGAAGAGGCCTCCAGGGAGGTGTACAGCTGGTATGCATGGAATCTCTTCCATGATAGTTCCCTAAGAAACACAGTCTGCAACCCTGAAACCCACACGAGGGGTGGAATGGAGTGGAGACTCCGTGGCCAGCCACTGTGATAACATTGCAGAGATGGGAACTTGTTGAGACTTCAAAAATTGATAATCTGTACTTTTGCTACCCTGAGCCAACAGTCTCCATTTTTGGTGAAAATACTGTCCTTTGTGCAAATTTTGCTTGTCATAAATTTTACACCAATCCTAATAAAGGTATGTATGACTAGAGACACTCAAGCCCCACCCTGAAGGTAAAAAACAATATAAAAGTAGCTTAAGAAAGGGGGGATGTTAGAGAAGACGCCATTGTTTACGAGTCAGGAGAGACCCCACCACAGACCTCTGACTCCTGGGATCAGTGGATGGGCTGAGCCTTTCTTCCCTCCCCATAGGGATGCCTTTGGGTAAGATCTGAACTTCCTCGAGACTTAGAAATCTCTATAGAGTTGCTTTAACTTAGCGCATTGGTAGTTTATAATCTTAACTTTTGTGTATACACACTCTGCAGACAGTGTATTTATCACCGGCAATCCACAAACAACCTGTACTCTGTTGCTTTAAATAAATAGCACTTTTCATGCAATCAGCCGCGCCGTTTCATTATTCAGGACTTCAACCTAACCACCCCCAGCCCCTCTAATATCTGAGGATAAGCTGGAACGCAAGGGGGTTCATCTCCTGCCAAATTACTGCTCTTAACGCGACAGAGACCACAACCCAGTTGAGGACTCAACAGGTAATGAATGTCTACTGAAATCTCCAACTTAGTCATCGCTCTCCTCCTCCCTCCTGTCCCATGACTTGTCCAATCAGTCTGGTGGATGGGGAACAAGTTTCCAATTATAGGATGAGTAGTAATGGCTTCAAATTGGAAAAGGGTACATTTAGATTAGAAGTTAGGAAGGTGTTCATTCTGAGGGTGGTGATACGCTGGAACAGGTTGCTTGGGGAAATCTGTGGATGATCCATCCCTGGGCATGTTCAAGATCAGGTTGGATGGGGCTTTAAGCAACCTGGTCTAGTGGGAGGTGTGCCTGCTCATGGCAGGGCATTAGAACTAGATGATCTTTAAGGTCCCTTCCAACCAATCTCTGATTCTATTAATTACATGGACAATCTTCTTGTTCACATGAGGTCATGATGACAGAGGAACTTGGAGCCTGAAAATAAACCTTCTAGTTTGCCCACTACATTGACACTGATATTATACTACCTTGTATTAACGAATAAAGAAGGACTAGTTGGGGACATTAAGGTTGGTGACAGTGATCACGACATGGTGGAGTTTAGTATTTTACAAGGTAGAAGTAGAGCAATAAGTAGGATTACAACCCTGGACTTCCACAGGGCTGACTTTGTACTCTTCAAAGATCTACTTGCAGGAATCCCATGGGCTAAGACTCTGGAGGGTAAAGGAGACCAAGAAAGTTGGTCACTTTTTAAATACCACTTCCTCCAAGCCCAAGATAGTTGCCTTTCATTGAGTTAAAAATCAGGTAGATGTGCTAGGAGACCTGCATGGATGAGCAAGGAGCTTCTGAAGGAAATCTTGTGGAAGAAAGAAATTTACAGTTCGTGGAAGAAGGGACTTGTCACTTGGGAGAACTATAGGGAAGTTGTCAGGACGTGTAGGAAGGCA
>JAVSBS010003099.1:0-31490 GCA_033124195.1 Coracias cyanogaster
TAGTGGGAGGTGTCCCTGCCATGGCAGGGGGTTGGAACTAGATGATCTTTGAGGTCCCTTCCAGCCCAAACCATTCTGTGAGTTTATGATATGATTCTACAAGAGAAGGGAATTAGCCAGTTTGCTGAGGGAAGAGCTGCCACATGTAGTGAGCAGGGAAGCAGCATGAACAAAAAGAGGTGTTGGAAAGCTGGAATGATTGAACTATTTGTCCAGGTTGCAAGAAGGTGCTTGAATTTGCTTTGAATTCCATCTAAAGTGAATATATTTTGGAAGAGTGAGCAGAGACAGGTGGCAGAGGAGGAGGTTGTTCAGTTTTTTGCCACTAGTTAGAAATGGACTGATCGAGGTTTTGTTCTTTTTTCCCTTCTCCCGTCCAGCCTGAACGCCCCAATCCCCAACTTTTAAACTGGATGTACCGCACTCCCACCTCTGTCTTTTGTTTGGGATCGCTTATTCAGGTACTTATTTGCACCAAAGGGTAGGTGTAGGGTGCTGGTGCAGGCTTCCAGAATTGCCAGCTCATCTGACACGAGGCCATATGAAAACATCATTTACTAATGATTCCATTGATCTCTGGATACATACTATTTTTAACTTGCGATGAGAGTACGTGCCAAGGTTGGTGACTAGAACAACTTGTCTATGGCTGCAAGTGGAGAGCACGTAGCTTCAGAAATACTTCAATTGTTACCTGACAACTTTTTGAGAGAGGAAGAGGCAGACAAGAATGTGAGTGATGGCCAAGGTGGAGAGGGGCTCTGGCTGATTAATTTATTATAAAATCAATGAATTTATTATAAAAGCTGTTCTGTATAATCCTACCAAGGCTGTTTCCTGGTCTTTAGACCCTTACTTAGTTAGCAAACATGGGCAAGATGGGAAGAAGTTTAAGGAAGGTGAGGAATTCAAGCTAGAAATAAGGGTAGGTGGTAAACGATGCTTTCATTCTTTGCTGTGACACAGGCAAGCTTGCCTGAGGTGCTTGTGCTTTCCTCAGTCACTGCAGGCTCCTAGTAAAGGAAACATCGTTAAGAAACAAGGTCCTGGGATCTGCAGCTCTGTAGCAAGATGGCATAAGACCAACATCGTTCACCAAGTACACTGGTCAGCATGTGTTTAGCACTTGCTCCAGAATCACAATTTAAACGACATACAACATATTAATTTCCTTTTTCCCAGGTAGCTCAATGAGCTGTACTTCAAATACCACATGAAATATTTTCATTCTCCTTTTGAGAACTTAACGCAATAGCTTGATATCGGCTGGCCTGTAGTTGTTCCCTCAAGTGTAACGTTCATAAACGTGCCGAATCTGGAGCTAAAAGTAGAACTCTGCTTCCTCTTACTCAACAAAATGTGTACATATTATTCTTTAGCTAACATTTTCTGGGAACTGTCTTATAAGGATTCTGGTCAGAACATGTAAGAACCTGAGGTATTTGGATCCATAACAAGCGTATTAAGGTCAACTTAGTTGAAATGTGCAATATTTCTATTTCTTAGTTTTGAGACATAGAACTTGGAACACATGTTTTCTATTGATTGCTTAATATCTTGGGGCTTTTCATTTTAGGTGAAAAAAGAAGTTGGTGACGTTAGCATCCTAGTCAACAACGCTGGCATTGTCACCGGGAAGAGGTTTATTGATTCTCCAGATGCACTTGTGGAAAAAACCATGGAAGTGAACGTGATGGCACACTTCTGGGTAACACCTGCGCTTCGTATAGACCTACTGAGACCTCCTTTTAACATGTTTTCAGTGTTAATGTTGCCTTTTGGAGGTGAGGGAAATATGCAGGGATATATAGCTCCTTTTAAGCTCAGAAATGATACAAGGAATTATTTTCTATTCCTTGGAGTCTGTAAAATACGAGTGGAAGAATGGATCCTCTAGGAACTTCTGGGGTAGGTAGGTGGAAGCAAAACCGCTTCATATTTAGAAACTTACCGCAGAACTGACGTTTACCATCTGCTAAATTCTGAAGCTGATCCTGTGTCGTAATCCTACAAAGCAGGCCTAGGCTAAAAGCTGCTGCTCTAGTAACAGAAGTGTTCAGTTCTGATAGTGTCCTAGTTGTTCTGTGGTTGGGATAGTTTCAGTGGGAAACACCGTGTGTTCAGACACTGCTTCTAATAATAAGTGGGGCGTTTTGTCCAAAATAGGTAACTTAATGTGGTTTTTTTCTTCCTTCCAGGGAAGGCAGGTCATCTATATGGTGTTCCTATGATAAAGAATTGCAAAGGGGATATTAAAACATGCTTCAGTTTCTTCACAAGTAAATTCAGTCATGAAGATTAAATGAATTTAATAGAAGGAAGACATGAAACTTTTTTTTTTCCCCTTCTAGAGAATTAGCAGTGAACACTTGGTTCTCATTTGGAACACTGTAGTCCTGAGTGTTAGGCTGAAAGAAGCTTTAATGACCAGCTGAAGCTATGTCTTTAACGTTCAGCAAGTTACCATCTTTGGTGTTGAGAAAGTGATACTGGTGTGGCCTGGAAAGTCCCAGTTTAGTAGTTGAAGGTTAGAGTTCAAACAACATATTCCTGGTTTTTTTTTCAGGGAGGGAAAGCTTATTAAAACTGTAGGGAGAATTTTCTTTAAAAACAACACCTTCCAAGTAATTATAGCATGTAGCTTGCTTAGAAGTATGTTTCATGGCAGCTCTGACTTACATTGCAGACTTACAAAGCCTTCCTCCCAGCAATGATGGCCTCCAACCACGGGCACTTGGTTAGTATTGCAAGCGCGGCGGGACTGACCGGAGTCAATTGTCTTTCAGGTAGCGTATCAAAGCTCATGTTCATGTAAACAATCCGTTCCATTTAAACTCTGCAAACAGGACTCATGAAAAGAAACCCTAATTTTTAGTTTCTGTGTCTTTGCATAAAGCAAATGGTCCTGCTTTCAAACCAGCTGACCTTAAATCGATGATTCCTTTCAAAAGGGTTTTCCAGATGCTCAGCAGTGCTGTGAAACAGGTTTTTCTGCAATTAAAGGATCTAGGAGAAATACCGAACTTCAACAATGCTGAAGCTCTGTTTCCAGAGTTAACCTGTTGGTATTTGGTTAGGAAGAGGCTGCTGCTTTTTTTTTTCCCCAAGCACGTTCTCAGGCTAAGCAGAGTCCTCCACAGGTTCCGCTAACTCAAAGAACTACTAAAATCCAGCGGTGCTACACAGGCAGATGTGTGACATCTCATGCTGCATTCTCTCTCTCTCAGCCTTTCGTTCAAAAGGACCCATCTAGCAGTGCAAAAAAAGCATTGACATTGGGGCAAACTCAGAAAGTGCTTCTGGAAAACATATGCAAAGGCAAAGAAAAATGAAATAAGGTGATACAGCATTAAAAAAAAAAATCTAGCTTCAAGGCAGGGACAGTGAAAACAAATTGCAACCACACTAGAGCGTTGAAAGCTTGAGTTGGATGCGTAAGAAGCTAGTGCGTGGATTCAAAGATAGGGTCTGGTAGGAGAAGAGCATTTCATTTGCTGCTCTTCAGTAGAGAGTGGAAAGGTGATAACGAGGATGTGGTGAGGAACTGTCTGCCAGACTAGAACAGCAGTTAGCTTAGGAGAGGGAAAGTGAAGGAGCGAATCACATCAAAGGCAAATTTTATTAGTAACCTAATCCTGAAAACAGTTCCTACTCTGTTGTAAAGGATTTTATTATTGAACAGTAGTTTCCTGCATGTACTGTGTATATATCATTTTTATACTATAGCGCTGCTGTTAGATACTGTTAAAAAAAACCCCAACCAACCAGTCGCTGGCTAGTTTACTTGAGAGAGCGTAATTTTGTCCCTGTTCTGGGTCCAAAACTTACTGCTCCTGTGTGCATGGTCAATGAGAGGACTCACTGAACCAGTTCAGTTAAGTTGATTTAGTAAATGAATTAATATCGCAATTAATGTTTTGTTTCTTTTGCAGATTACTGTGCAAGCAAATTTGCAGCAATTGGTTTCACAGAGTCAGTTGCTTTAGAGATGAGAGATCTGGGAAAGACTGGTGTTAAAACCACGATTGTGTGTCCTTTCTTCATTAAAACGGGGATGTTTGATGGCTGTACAGTCAAGTGAGTACACCTCTGTGAGTATTTTATGCAGCTGGCACGTGTAGCATGTTACGTACCCCCATTTCCTTTAGGAAAATCAAGAGCTGGGCTTTTCTCTGCTTGTGCCATTTTTCGGGCCTCAGATGGGTATTACGGGTGCTACCCGTGACTGCGCAACCCAAGCGGCAAAGCCCTTTGTCCTTTATTATTCATGTAAGCTGAAACCTGAAATGTATTTAGCATCTTTTCCTCTGCAGAAGCCCCATACTCCAGTTGTCCCCCCTGGTTTCGAAACCCTCATTCCACTCCTGAAATCAGTGGCATAGCTTTGCTCAGTGTGCTTGTATAATGACAAAATTTGGGAGCCGAATAAAAGCCCAAGTGTGTCTTAACAAGAGGATTACACGGAGCTGTCTTAGATCATACAAAGGAAAAATAACTGGCCACTCACTCTCTGACACAGTGAAGGTTTTGTTGTTCGTAGGATTTATCGCATGTATTTCTTCTTTTAGCTGAATAACTGCAAAATAGAAACTTACTCCACGTAAAATGTGAATCCAAAGCAATTTGTATTATAGTAAGAAATGTCTTCTCTTCTAGGTGGCCAAATGTGCTTCCTGAGCTGGAGCCAGAGTACGTGGCTGAGAAGATAATCACCGCTATTCGTCAGGACCGAGAACTACTGCTGATACCACGCATTCTTTATCTTTTCCAAGCTTCAAAACTGTAAGTTAAGCCTTTGCCGCCTTTTCCTCTGTCTTCTTTCCAGGGATGTTTCAGCTGTATGTTTGACTAAAAGCGCAAAGCAGGCTTCTACTTGTTAGTGTGAACGTTCATGAAGTTGGGGAATTGATCTAATAACTCAGGCTGTCGAGTGTAACAGGTATTTTGAGGGGACCGGTGTGGCTGTATTCTAGAGACTGTGCTGTCTTGGCCAGTATTAGCCAGGTAAAACTAAGTCTGTGATAAAGCTGCACAATTCTGATGTCTGTTTTGGTTTTCTCTTCAATTCTCCCACCTTACAGAATCCTCCCAGCGAAGGCAGTAGTTCTCATTCAGGATTATATGGGAGTCTTCCGCACAATGGATACCTTCAAAGGTCGAGCAAAGAAGAACTGAAAAGTGCAAAATTCAGAGAGCGGCAACTCTAAAGTGGATCTTGTCAAAAGTGGTGGTGGGCAATGGCTGCTTCTCTAGCAGCTGTGAACTTAAGGTGCCTCACTTCTCATTAGTAACAGTTTTTACAAAAATTGCTTTTTATTTGACCTAATCGACAGCTTTCACTCAAACTTTTTTTTTTTTTAAAATCCAGTGAACTGTTTTCTTTTCACCTCATTATGGAAATATATTAATTGAAAGTAGTTCCTTTTGGTTATGCCTGTTATAATGCCTTAACTATCACCTTGCATCACAAACTAATAATTGGCAACTGAGGGTGGAGAAGGGACTGAGAAACCACACGTGCTTGGCAGGGAGCCAGGAAAGCCTGTCCTGGACCCGACTTCTCCTTGCCACTCACTGAACCACGAGGAGGGACCGTACTGTGGTGCCGTTACCATTCCCTGGTAAGCTGAGGAACTGGAGAGTTTCCTGAAACAACAGATCCAAATTTATACGAATGGAAGCTCTGTGAAATGAAAATCTGTGCCATGTTGGTGCAAACCCAGTGAAATACGTTAATTCTTGGAGATGGTGATCATGGGACTTGCAGATGACGACGGATCTCAGGGTGGCGATAGGGCAGGATGTAAATTATATATTTATGCTGTTAATCTACTTGCCTATTTTTAAAGCTAATACTATGACTACACCTTTGTAGTAGAAGTCTTTGTCTCTTCAAAGTGCAATATTTTAAGAACAATTTCAAATTTTCATCTCCTCAGCAGAATAAACGCGTAGTTACAAAGCATGACAGACGGTCTAAGTGGGCTATCGATCATCTTGCCAAGTAAGACAATGAGCTACTAAAAGCAAAGCTATGACGTTGTATAATCAGGGCTTCTCTCTTGGGATTATTTCAGAAAGGAAGGAAGTTGCTGGAACTGGAGTGACTGGGATCGTTACAACCATTGCGTTACATTTTGCTTCTCTGATTTGTGTCTACACAGGCTTGTTTTACTTTCCCTTTACTCTCAGGACCATCCATTTATTTTGGGCACATGCTGAGGAGGCCTTGCTCTTTTCTGACAATAGCCGCTTTGAAAACTGAGAGCTCCTTTGACTTTCAGTAAATCCAAAACACGAAAAAGGAAGATAATACCTTAAATGTCTGTCCTTTATGCACATGCCGGCTGAGCCCACCTCACATTACATTACTGGCAATTGCTGACACCTGCAAAATAAGACTAAAATGTGTTGGCATGCAATTAATTGAAGGACAGTATGGAGAAAAGGGTGGTTTTTAATGAGGTTTCTTCTCATGATGGCCTAGAAACTACCTTCATTTCCCTTGTCTATAAAATTAATGAGGGTTCCCAGCAGAGAAAGGTTTACATAGAACTACTTTACTACTTACGAGCAGGAAACGCTGAGTAAAACATGCATGTTAAAAATAGTCTTACCTTTATGATGGATTAATGAGACGTAGAATTCAAACTGATGAAGAAAAGATTTGTCCTGCTGTCCTTTCAGACCTGCAGCTTTTCTGCCGCAGAAGTTCTGCTCATTTTACAGCACACTTCAGGAAATGGAAGCTACTAATAAAAAACCAGATATTACTATCTGTAGGTACATTGCACTGCCCACAAAGTCAACCACGGATAACGCTGTGGTGTATCTGTCTCGCAGACTCCTCACCTTTTTAGACTAACAGCACATTTTTCCTTCTAGCTGCGACATACCGGGTGTGCAGGATTCTGGAGCAGAGGAGGAGAGGAGAACGTTAGATGTATGAACAGGGTGTATCCAACTCCAGCTATTGGGAGAGCAGCTAGCTTTTCATTCTTACTGTCCCTGCAAACAAGTTCTACTGAGGGAAATAGAAAGCAATGAGTCTGGCTGTGGAGCTTGTGAATTCTCAACAGGTTCAGGTTTCTCACACCACTGGGAGGATCTCACCTGATAATCGGTGCCAGAGAAGTACATCTCCAGAGGGATTTTACAACTTCACGGAATCATTGAGCTTGGAAAGGACCTCTGCTCAGAGCAAGGTCAATTACAGCAGGTTGTTCAGTGCTGTGTCAAGTTTTTAATATGTCTAATACAGATTAGAAAACTAAAGCAGCTTTAATGAAAATAAGAATAGTAAAATGGAGTGTATACAAGGGTCACCTGTCCTGGCTGCTCCTCCGGGCAGGTGCCACATCTTCCTTTCTGCACACCCAACATGTCACACAAGATTTAGCAGTGACCTTAGCAGTGACCTTGGTCAGCACAGGAGCGAGTATAAGCAAGAGCCTTTCTGCACACACCAATCCTTGGTGGTAACTCTACACATGAAGTGCTATCACTGCTACAAACGACCCTGCAAAGATCTGCCATTAACTTCGGGAAGTGCAGTTACTTAGCAGAGCAAAAGTAAAATCACTGAGCAGAATTAGTTCTGTTCTAGCTCAAACCAGGACGAATGCTCGCCCTTCTGCCATTATTTTTTTTAGAATATGACATGGAAACAATGGATTTTTCACATTGAAAGGAAGAGCTGCTGCACTGTGTTCACCGTGGAGGCCTGTCCTGTGCTTTTTGTCTTGCTGTATTGCAGCTGACAAAGCCACCAACACATACCATCAATATCCATCCATGTTCTCCGCTTGAGTTAGTGGTCGGTTTGGGATTTTTTTTTTCTTTTTAAGAGTGTTCTCTTAACATCCAGAAAGGATAATGGAAATGGAGAATGACTTGAGGTGAGGAAGGGGCTCAGAAAAGGCAGTCTCTAAAAGCAGGGAGTGCTGAAAAGTTGTGCCTGTTCTAAACTGGGGAAGTAACCACCTTTCTTCTTCTTTCCCCACTGTGTACGCAAGCAAGAAGCTTTGACTTTTGCCTGGTTGCACTGATAATCAGCTAATACCTGATTAGCTGCTAATCAGGGGCAGAATGGTCCCTCATCCAACTTTCATCAACCAAATATTCACGGCACTGCGTCAGTAATGACTTAGTAGCACTTCAGGATTTCTGGAAATTCCTTGGCTCATGTCCTATTACCACGCCCAAGTTGGACTGAAAGGAGACTTGGATGGAAAATACTAAGAACCTTTGTATTTTGTCTGCGTAGAGAAAGGACAGCTATAAATTAATTGCTGTTACCTTAGTGTTTTAAAGAAGACTAAGGAAATTGAGCGATTGTAAATGGAGCGGAGTCCCTTAAGAAATAAGATCCTTCTTAATGAAAGGTGTTACCTTGTGAGGAGAAAAATAATGCCTGTGAACTTACATAGATACTTGATGCTTTACTTTAGCATAAGGTTAATAGAATGGTAGATAGTTACCTTCACTACTCTGGAGACTTCCAACATTGAAATGGCTCATGATTTGAAAAGCCAAAAAAAAAAAAAAAGGCAAATTGCAGTCAGTACAAGGCTGTTAGTTGTTTTGCTCTAAGATTTGGGTGTGCTTGGCAGTGGCTTTCCACTCAGGTTGGAATGCTGTTGGAGTGCTCAGTATTGCATGCTAGAGCCATACGTGTTCTCTTGCCTTTGATTTTCGGCATGTGGTGACACTTTGGAACGTGACTTCTGAGTGTAAGAACCTCAAATAGCATCGAGTCCAACGTCTGCTATTCCAGACAAGGCAATATTGTTTAATATTCAAGATGCGGGATGTTCATGGAAAAATATGTGAAGGAATACCTCTGAGTAAATCTTCTGTTTCTCAAACCAGATGATTAACACAATACTAATTTGAAGGCTTATTGAGAGACCATAAGCGTGATTATAGGAGCAAACCCGGTTCCTGTTGGGATTCTGCCATGTCCTTGGACCTTCCCCCCCAAAAATGTTAATAACAATCAGACGCGTTCCAAAAATAAGAATTGATAGAATTACACTTGTTCATTTAGCTTGGTCCTGCCAGGTGCTGAACCCTCTGGCTTGGCTACAAAGAGGACTTTACGCAGATCCGTGACTTTGACTAATCCTTTTTGGCACCATTTTGTCTGTCCTACACGATGGAGAATTTAACCGTCATTGTGCAAGCACTGGTTTGCAGGAGGGTTTTGGCTCAGAGGACCCCGATACGAAATAACCTGTTGGGAAAGGATGACCCAACCAGCTGAAGAGGAGCAGCTCTCCACAGGGAGGAAGGAGAGCTGAAGAGCAAGTCCCCAGAAATCTATTAAGCCACCCAACAAAGGGGCCAAAATAAAAAAAAATAATTCCTATTGCACTTAATTCTATCCTCTTGGTGGTGGGCAGCCACAGTGACTATTTTCTTCCAACTTCAGCCACTCACAGAACTATTGCTGCTTAGATTCAGTGGTACCCATCTGTGCCACAGCAGGCGGAGGATGAAATGCATGCTGCTGCTTGCCAAGGTTCACAGCAGACTTGGAGATGATCTTCCCACAGTGTCTACTTGGTTGTGTGCAGCAGCGGTTGGTCGCTGAGACCAGGCTTATACGTTACTTTTTTTTTTTACTATTAAGTGGAAGAAGGTACCAGCACTGAAAGAAATAGTCCAAAAGGCCCACATAGTGACCACAGGGTCTCCAGGTTTTTCTCCCTAGCAGCTGGCTGGACTCGTGCAGTCCCACGGGGATGCAGAGCCTGGCAAAGTTTCCCATGCAGTGTTTAGTTTTTCTCCTACTCCATCATCACTAATCCAGAAAAGAGTAATTTGAAATAGCAAGATTTCAGAAGGCTTTTCTAGATCCCATCTCTTTTCAGGAACAACCTCTCTGGTTGGCAATGTCCTGTTGCTTTCCATGTCACCAACTGGAAAATACTAAGATATCCCTGACCAGTATTTCTCCAGTTACGTTGCACGCGAGCTATTCAGCAATCGCTTTTCTGCTGCAGAGCTTTACAGCAGCGCTGCTGAAAAGCCCCATCGTGAACAAGCAGTTGCACAAAGAAGCTTTTTATGAAGCAAGATCCCAACAGGAGTTGTTGAAGTCACAGTAAAATCTGCGCAACCCCCTCTAACTGCAGCACCTCTAGACGTGCAAGCAGGAGAATCCTCCCTGCTGCAGAAGACAATTTTTTTTGCTACCCTGCCCTGCCAGCTCACTGTTGCTTGAGGAGATGGAGCCAAGCGATCACTTCGAGCACTTGAGCAGGTGATTCACCAGCAGCTGAGTCAGCCCTGGCCAAGGGCAGCACATCCAAAACCCAGGGAGGGGTGGATGGCTGGGGAAAAGGGAGCACAACAAACCTTCCTCCACTAATTCATGCCAGCTGGGAGGGACAGCCCACAGGCCTGCAGCTTTATTTGCAAAATATTGTTTACAATTTTTATTACAAAGTCCATAGGGAAAAAGGCAATTTTATTTAACAGTTCATCATCGTAACGCAAACTGTTGTTCCAGATCGGGCTTCAGAAAACAGGAAGCAATAGTCAAAAAGACTGGTTTGTCAGGATTTTTTTTTTTTTTTTCCAGTCTTTTATTGTTAAGAAGTCAAACAATTAAATGGGAAAACTGGAATCAAACCCACTGTCATGCAACTGGAGTCTTTTGGTGTTAGAGGTCTCTCTGGTGAGCCGCAGAGGATATGAGCTGTTGCAGAGCCTTGACTCATCACTGTGGTTGGCGGTAACCTAGGCTTACGCGGGAGGTCTCTGGGCTTGAACGTTCCTAACTGGTCACAAGTGGTTATCTGCGTGGTGCCTCTCACTCTGCGGCCCGGGGCTTGCACCAGCACTTTGCTCAAGTGTGACGTTACCCAAGACCAGTCCCTCGCCCCACAGCAGCTGTTCCCTCTAACCTGCCGGGTTGGCAAACTCAACCAGCTCAGCAGAGGATCCCGCGAGTGTGAGAACTGGAGGAAGGTTGGAGATGACACTGTCAAGGCAAGGGGATGGCGGAAAGGGAGCAGAGCCTCCCCCTCTGCTCCGCTGAGCTGTTAACTCGACCCTACACTTCAGCTCACCTTACATTTTGTTAACTGATTTCAGCTACCACTTAAAAAAAAAAAAAATTTAGTTATTGAAGGACAACTAGTTCGTGTTGTTTCATTTATTTAGAAGTGTCCAGATTTGATGTCTGAGCCAGCAGTGTGCTCTCGTAGCCAAGAAGGGCAATTCTGTCCTGGGGTGCATTAAGAAGACTGGCCAGCAGGTCAAGGGAGGTTCTCCTGCCCCTCTACTCTGCCCTGGTGAGGCCACCTCTGGAGTATTGTGTTCAGCTCTGGGCTTCCCAGTTCAAGAGGGACAAGGAACTACTGGAGAGAGTTCAGCAGAGGACTACAAGGGTGGTTAAGGGACTGGAACACCTGGGACAAGGAAAGGCTGAGAGCCCTGGGGCTGTTTAGCCTGGAGAAGAGAAGCCTGAGAGGGGATCTGACCAGTGCTGAAGGGTGGGGTCAAGAGGTTGGGGCCGGACTCTTGTCAGTGGTGCCCAGCAACAGGACAAGGAGCAACAGGCACAAACGAGAACCCAGGTGGTGCCACATCAACATAAGGAAAAACTTACTTACTGTGAGGGTGATGGAGCCCTGGCCCAGGCTGCCCAGAGAGCTTGTGGAGTCTCCTCTGGAGAGATTTCAAACCCTCCTGGATGCAGTCCTGCACAGCTTCCTCTAGGTGAACCTGCTTTGGCAGGAGAGTTGGACAAGAGGATCTCCAGAGGTCCCTTCCAACCACCACCACTCTGTGATTCTGTGATTTTTTTTTTTAAGAAATCGCTTTTAGATTTTTTTCTTTTGTCAAGAGTTGCTAAACTTTAATCAAATTGAATAAGAATACACTTCCAATTTTAAGAGAAGCAAGTCAAAAATCCTTTTTAACAAACCCCACATGACTAGGAAGAAAACCCATACCATTTCAGCTTCAGAAACCAGGAAATGGTGGCGTGGTCTAAGGAATATGTATATTAAGAATCATAAAATTAACGTGGCAGGCAGGCACTCACAACCAAACGCTAATATTTCAAAATAAAATTAATTTCTCTCTCACTGCTAAGAAAGCTCATATTCCAGTGGCTGAAGCAGTGCCACCTGATATCGGTTCAGCTGATGACATCACATAGCATCATGAAGGACTTATTAAACCCTACCTAGCGAGACACGCTGGGTAATGAAGGTAGAAGTGATGGGGCCGCGAAACAAAGGGCTTGTGGACGCCTTGCTCTAAGAAAGGATCCACGCTGAGGACCTGCCACCACAATTCGGTGTGAAGCCGTCACTCTGGCAGCCCAGTAAGCTGTGGTTCACACTGGGAGAGTGCTACCTACCCAGGCCCAGCAGGACTTATTAAATAATGCTGTAAATAAGGGGAATATAAACAAAGTCTTCCTGTATCTCTTAAATCTGATCTTTGTGCAGCTCTTCGGGGGGGTTGAGGTGAGGAGAAAGGCTGTAACCGGGGTGGTTTGTTTTTTTTTTTTTTCCTTTGGCTAAGTCATTTTAAGGTCATTTGGATAAATACTGTGGGAATCAACATTATCTGTGAGCTGCCTGACAGGCTCTGTGTCGGACAAAATCAAAAGCACATGATCCGTGAAGTCTCATGCAATCCCCACAGTGAAGATACAGCATATCCCAAATCCCACACACATCCTGCAGTAGAGAAAGTGATATAGGAAGGCAATTCCTGGCAAAAAAAAGATTCCTTTCTCGTGGTGCAATCATCTCTCTTTGGAGAAGTCACACTTAATTATAAAAAGCGCCCAACTTTTGTGGTTCTGGGTCTTTGGGGATACAGAGAGATGATGACTTGCTGTCCAGAAATGTTGAAATCTGTATTGAATATGGGCTTTTGAAAGAGGAGCTCTGCGTGTGCCAAAGCGTTCACTCAAAGCATTGTGCATGTGAATGTAGCACAGTGAATGGCTCCCCTTGTTAGAAACCCCAGAAATTACTGTGAGACTGGAAGCAGCGTCCTGGGACAATTTCCTACTCCAGCCCCCCTCAGTTTTTTAGCGCTGATGAAGGGAAAGCAGCGAAGCTGGCACACAACATGGCTCACCTCGCCTTGGCTTTTGTTTCAAGGTAGGATTTGAGTTTCTGGGTTGTGCGGCACAGCGTTGATCCCTCCTTTAAACCCCGGAGGAGGAGCAGCTCTGCGATAACCGCTGCTGGGCTCCCGGTGGAAACCTCCCAACACCACCAGCTCCGCTCCATCCCCTCCAAAACACCACGTGAACCAGATAGCTTCGTATGCACCAAATCATACTGCACTCAAAAATAACTTCCTTGGCAAAGCCCTTGGTTTGGCTCCATCAAATTCGATGAAAAGCGGTTTATTAAACTAAGTCAATTCGCTTACCTAAAATTTGCTGAATGTGTTCTTGCGACGCCACATGTCCAATGTCCTTTTAAAGGCTTGTGCAAGAACATCTGTGAACCTCCTGTCAGAAACATCTCATCAGAAGTATTAATCCCTTGCTGAACTGAGGATGTTGTTTCTCTTGGGTGGGTGCAGAGTCTAGAAACGTGAAAGCAGGACTGGAAAGAAATCGTGAGGAAAAGCTTGTATCATTCTCTGCAAGGGAACAGCAACGCTGGACCCGATCGGGGATGCAAGGAAAACCGTTAAGTGGATCTATTAACGTTTTAAATCAGCAAATTGCTCTGATTTTAGAAACAGCGTCAGCTTCTCACTGCTTTACAGAGGTAACAACAATCAGCAACAAATGACCTCACTGGGACATTCAGAAATGACCAGCCTGTGTTTTCAGACTGGTACAAAATGGGGCGGATCTGTACCCGTTTGGGACAAACGGGGAAGATTTCCCTGCCGCAGGAACAGCTGGCTCTTGCAATCATCCAGCTTTACAGCAGCTTTTCCGGCAGGCCCATCTCCCGCGGCTGCCAGCTGGAAGAAGCCGACAGAGATACTGATGTTCTCTGCCAACTCCTGCCTGGCAATTTTTCTACAGTGCAGAAAAACCAAAGCGTTTTGTGAACTTGTCCCACAGCAACCCTAAAGGAACAGAGGTGTTAAATTATTTATTAACATAATTGATTCTCAGGGTTTTGAGCATTAAAATTTAGAGGGCAGAAACCTGAAAAGTGCTTTTAACGCACAGGTGGGTGAAACCTTCCAGCGAGCCCTGGCAGTGTGTCCCTGCTCCTCAGAGACGTGTGCTTGCAGCTTCTAATCGCGGTGTGATCACATCTACGAGTCAAAAGACTGGCACAGTCAAGAAGACAATTTAAATGGTCCAGCTGGAGATGTTAGAAAATTGTGGCTACTTCTAGCTTTTATCTGCTGTTAGCTCCCGACACAGCTTTGAACACCTAAGCCCCTTTTCAAGCACAGAAAGCTTTGTTTGACCTGTGATTGCAGCTGTGGCTTCAGCATTTGGTCTCTGTCTTCTGCTGCTCGCTCTGCATTGTCCCTTCCAGCCCAGGAGCACGTGTGGCCCCGGCTGCACAATGAGGTGCCTGGGGCTCCAGCTGGGCTGGAAAGCAACGGTCCTCCCTTTCTCCCCATCTTCCCTTCGCTATTTTGCATCTGGATACAGTCCCCAGGCTAGAGCCCTGCACCAGTATCAACCGGGGATTGCGCAGAGGCACCAGCTGGAGGGCAGGAAGGAGAGACTTTGGATAGCAGTTCCTGAAGGCAATCGCTAAGAATATGACCAAGTAACACCTTGCAGAAAAATAAATCTCCTTCTGCTCACCCCCACTGTAGCAGACTTCACCATCACTCCCCAGGGCTGGTGCAGTGAAACGTTTATTCCATAAATCCCAGCAGTGCCAACGTGGGGAGAGACACTTGGTCCCTCAGCACTGCCAGCACCCAAGTGTGAAGCAGAACATGAAGCATCAGGAACTTCCCATACCAAAGTGTTTGGCACCCACAGGCAGTAGGTGACCAAACCCAGAGACAGCAAGCAGATCCTTAGGGATCTGCATTTTGAGAGTCAAAGTGGTTCTTCCATCCTCTATTGGACTAGCCCAGGATCTTAAACTGTCATCTAACTAACTTAATGAACTACTTTTGTTTCCCCGTCAAGTAGAAGACTATTGAAGCACAGCATTTGTCAGACCATCAGTAACATCTCTTCAAATCCTTTCACCCCTAGGAAGCCCAGGGCTGAGAGTTCTGAAGACTGAAATTCTGAAAGACTGAAGTTCTGAAGTTCATTGCACACACCCTACTTTGAGACCCGTCCCTTCCCTCCATTCCCTCCTTGTGTTACCTACACATTGAAGCAAGGACTGTACTAACAGATTCTAGCGCAGCAACTTCATTCAGTTCCACTATTTAACAAAAATCAGGAGGAAATACCACAGAACTCTGTTCCCCCACTTTTCCTAGGCAACCACCTTCACCAACCGCTTCGGCAGTCACACGCAACTCCAGAGCCAGGGACTGCTCAGGGATCCACACCTTTCAAGGCAAGAAAAATCTTGAGATTGACATGTGGCACGATAAAAATGGTGTTACCAGCAGGCTATTTCTGTGAAAACAGTGCAAAACCTTGACTGAACAACTGCCATCTTCTATCGTCAATGAGACATGTTTCGATTCTTCACATGCTTATTAGAGTTCTGTTTCACATCTCTATCAGTGATCTGGACGAGGGGATCAGGGGCATCCTCAGCAAGTTTGCAGATGACATCAAGTTGTGGGATCTGTTTGAGGGTAGGGAGGCTCTACAGAGGGATCTGGACCAGCTGGATTGATGGGCCAAGGCCAGTGGGATGAGGTGCAACAAGGCCAAGTGTCACAACGATCACACACAACGCTACAGGCTTCGGGCAGTGTGGCTGGAAAGCTGCCCAGCGAAAGAGGACCTGGGGTTGTTGGTCAACAGCCAACTGAATAGGAGCCAGCGTGTGCCCAGGTGGCCAAGAAGGGCACACACAAAATTGAGTTGTTGATTTTTTTTTTTTTTTTACTTCATTTTGAATCTACTGATCTGTAGCACACATGAAACGGAGTTTTTGCAGTGACTGAGGGTGATTATTCTTATTTTACAGGACAATGGATGACATTAATACTCCCTGGCACAAAGGCTAAGTTCTGTGCCAGGAAAGACTCACAGGAAGTGTTAAAAAACCAACACAAATGTGGCAGACTTAAGGTGTAGGAGTAGAGGGATTTAACAACACCGTTCCTAAAGCAAAGGCTGAATGTAAAAAACTTTAACAACAAAAACAAGAAACAAAAACATCCGAAGTATGTTGAAGGTGTAAATGTAAGATACTGAGCAGTGAGAGATAAAGAACAAAGGTGTTGAGGACGGTAGCTACAAGACCTCTTTGCTGGAGGAGAATTAAATGTGTGGTACAGAGAAAAAGCGAAAAGAAAAGGCAATAGTTGTGGTAATGCTTACCATGGAAGGGTAAAAACATTTTCCAGGTAAAATAAGAGTTTGGCATTAACAAAAAAAGTCTGTTATGTAGCAGCTTCAAAAAGTGGCTCATAGCTCGTATCTACTGATGTGACCCAGAAGAAATATGAAATAGAGGAGACAAGATGGTTTGGAAACTGTTTGAAACTGAACAGCGTTAAATTGCAGGGATTGAGCAATTTTCATTTTAAGTCTGTGCTCTACCAAAGTCACTTAAATAGCAGTAACAGTTTGCTGTTCAAAGTAAAACAGGCAACGAGGTAGCCCAAGTGGGGCTTCTAAGATAGAATAATGATTAGAAAACTAATGCAATGCGAAACCTGATTTACCAACAATTAATGTTTGTGTTTAAAAAAACACAAAACACAACAACACCACACCACCCAAAAAAAGTCAGCAACAGCAGGTTGTGGAATAGCTGCAGGTAGATTTAAATAGATTAGGGTTGGGGCTCCAGAATCTGTTGAAATGGAATAGTGCAAAATTTAAATAAATACACACATGCCCACACAGCCCCTGAAACAGGGAGGCTGTGAATATGAATAATCCTTCGGGGTATAAGGGACCTGGATACTCACGCAAATACCAATTTCAAAAGGGGTATAAGCCTGGATAGAGAAAAAGCTTCTTAAAAGAATGATAAAAAAATAGATGTATGTCTAGCTTCAAAAAAACCACACCATCAAAAGAAACCTCTGTCATTCTGATGGATGAGCCACCCAACTTGTCTGACTTTAAATATTATCAATAAAGGAATTAATTCCACACAGCACCAGGAAGAAGCAGTTCATGTTAAACAACCCTCACATCTCTCCTCAGAAGACTTTCCAGAGAAAGAACTGCCAATAGACAATCCGCCACGTTACTTCAGTACCTCAAAACCATACAAACCCACCCTAGCTCTCAGCCTAAGGAACCTCAGCATGATTTTCACCATTTCTCCAGTGCCACCACCACATACAAGCACTCTACAGACTGTAACTGGCACAAGGAGCCTGAACTAAACCTGACCCAGCACCAGGCAACAAATGAGGCTGGAAAGTGTTTGACAAAGGGCTACCAGAACTTTAAAAAAAAACCCAAGGAGATGCTTTCACCAAGTACCTAATTAGCTTTTTATATAGATACATGTAGACTTAGAGTTTGCTGCTAGAGTAGCCTTGTTTATTTTTCATCACAGAACGGTACAGGTGCTGCATGTAATCAGTATAAACGCAGCACTTCCCTCTTCCATTCTTCCTATGAAATAGGCTGCAACAAAAAGTTTACCACCTCTGAAGTAGAATGCTTGTTTTACTTCCTACTTATGGAAGTATTTCTTCCAGTTGCCTCAAATTCTTGCGAGAGAATAAAATATCCTGCAACAGGGTATGGTTTTTCCAAGTTTTCTTTCACACTACTATTTTCATAGCTATTTTGGAAGACTGATTTTAACGATGTGGGTACTTTTAGCACGAGTTAAGGGCAGCCACCAAAGGCATTAGGGCAGGGGAACATCGTATACTCCACGTTCCTTCTCTCTGTTCTGCAGTTTTGGGGACACCTCCCCTGTATGTGTGCCCTTGACCACACACAAGTGCAGAAGTTATTAGAAGACCATGAAATAGACTCAGAGCTGCAGCACCTGCAACTCCCTGCCTTCCAAAGCTTCAGCTATTAGACCCAAAGATGGTTTCAGGACTCTAAAAGCTAGACGACTTTCTTCTAACACCTTGAAGAGCAAAGACTCATCCCAAGTGTGGCAACTGAAAACTTCCAGAGTCAAACATACAAAGGTCTTGGAGGGTAAGGGGAAGGATGTGATGGTAAAATGTGCAGGTGGGATCTGGACACGCACCCGGGCCCAGCAGCCAGCCTGGGAGCTGCTGCTCAGGGCTCAGCTGTGGTCACACCACAGCAGAGTGAAGAATTCTCCTTCAAGGACCATATTCCAAAGCTGCTCAGGCTGCACAGAAACCTCCCATTTTCCAGCAGGGATTTAGACTCTTCTCCTCCTCTGTTTAGTGTAGGCAGCACCGAGCTTCCCTTTCTCCTGCATGAGTTCTGCTCTGTGGGAAGAGGCTAAAAAAAAAAAGCTTTAAAGAGCCAGAAGTGGGTGGAGTGAGTCTGTTTTCATACCGTCTGTTGTGCAACAGCACCATCCAGCTGCCAAACAAAAAAAGAAACATTAACACCACTATCCAGATTTGGTCCTCGTACAAGCCAAACGATTAAACAAAACCAAACCCACTGATCTTTTCCCCGCTTCTGAATGAGTTCTCCCAGCCCATCACGTTCCATTTTCTGGGTTATTACAGGATTGTGCTTCAGCGAGGCGAAGAACTCGGCCCAGCTTCTTTTCTGCCCAGTTAAGACTGGCAGGCTCCAGCTCACCTGTTTCAGTGAAGTGTGGAATACAAGCTCTCAGGTATGAGGAAAACACCATTATCTTTGGCTCACAACCAAAGACGGTTAATCACACCGCTAAAATTAATGGAAAAAACCTCAACCACGTCATACATAAGAGCCTTATGTTTTTAAGCTATCGGAACTTACTGCTCTAACTTCAGTAGAGAAGCCAGAACAGCAGCATCCTGCGAAGGGGAAACCTGATGAAAACTCAAACTAATGGATTACTCCTGATATGCATTATGACGTGAGGAAGAAAACTTGTTGCTTTCCAATATTCTTCCTGAAGTTGGGTTATTAACAGTGACTATAAGGCTTATGCAACGGAAATCAGCGTATAAATGGCATTCCCTGCAACAGATGGACTGATTACCTGAATTAAATCTGTAAGGCCACTGCTAAAGTCACTTCACTAAACTCAGTTTTGTCCTAACACCCATGTGGAGCTTACCCTGTGGCCACCAATGATCGGGAAGTCTAATATCAGAGTCCTTGCACTGCACGTGCCTTAGCCTATCCCGGGATCCCACTTCCTCACACTGATCCTTGAAAGCAGGGCCTGCATCTCCCTTTCGGACCTGAACTCCAGCACTAGTTCTCTACAAACACTTTACAAAGCAGGAGAGGGTACCTGTTAAAATCTGAAGGGAGGGTAGGTTTGTTTTGTTTTTTAAAAAAAAGATAGCGGAGCTTTCCAAGTAAATATTGGCAGGGGAAAAAAAAAATTAAATACAACAATTCATGTAGGAAAGGGCATTTCTACTCTCAAAAACCTGCAAGGGAAGCCTATGGAAGTGAGATGACTTGGAGGAACTCGCAATTATGCAGATTCTTCCTTGAATGATCACATCAAGAGGAGATGCTGGTTTTCTCACATAGAACTAAAACACATTAGATTTTAATGTGAGCCCAAAACATAAGAGCACAGCAACATAACAGTGAGCACCAGAAGAGCAGCTAAAGCCGAACGTGCTCAAAGATTCAGCAGAGGTGCCAGGCGGGAGAGAAGGTACCTTAGAGAAAGCCGAAGAGTCAAGAGAGTCAAACCCCTAAGGGAAAGGAGACCATCCGCTTCCCCAAAACTGCAGAACAACAGGAAGATCAGAAGTATGGCCAATGAGGAAGAATTCATTAGTCCAACTTAGCAAGGAGAACTCCTTGCTTTACAGCCAAGACAGCGGAGAACAGAGAACACAAGGCCTTCAAAAGCAGCTGTGTTAGAAAAGTCATTTCAGGACCACATCATTAGATGAGAGACAGAACAAAGCTACAAAAAGTGTCGGAATGAACAGACCAAATTGCTCCGATCGGTAAAAAAGTGTTAGTGCCAAATGGGCAAAGATCGGTATGTAGGAGGGTGTTGGAAGAAGGTGGCAAGAAAAAAAACTTTGAATCTATAATGGAAGTTTCTCCTCTGTTCCACAAACCACAGAAAAAAAGATCAGCAAAGTTTGAATTGTAAGGGCAGAGAAAGTAATTTAAAATAAAGCATGTGATGATCTTGATTGAAGAAAAGTCCATTTCCCTTGCCAGGATCTGCCTAGAGGACTTGTGACATGGCTCAGAGGCTACAGAGCTACGCTCAAACAGCGTACTCAGAAGGCGGAGGGTTACACACTCATTCCAGGACAGAAAGGGTACAATCAATCCACTTCAGAACTCGGATGAGTTCTGACAGAAAAGAGGAGGAGGAAAAGCAGACCGCCATTAGTTACCGGTCAGGTCAAATAAAGGGAAAGGTGGAAACCGCATAAAAATCCCACTAAGCATAGAAATAGGCCTCCCATGGAAAGAAACAAGCCAAGCCAGACAGAAGGAGAAACAGGAAGCCATGAAGTCTTTCCAAAACAGTCTAAATAGAGACAACACTTTTATACCATCCTCCATGAGGTCAGTCAGAGTTCTGCCAACTGGATCGCAGCAAGTCCTAAAGGATTTCACAGGAACTTGAGCTCATGACAGTGGTTTTTTGTTTTATCACAGGGTGCAAGCTTTTAAGCCAAGACACCAGAAGGTACTGGAGGTAAGAAAACAGTGTTTCCAGCGGACAGCAACTCATTTGCACTTACTAGTTTTTCAGTTTAGTTAAGGAATTGATCTTACTTAAGATTAACCTGTTCCAAAGGAGCTTCGCAGTCTTGTATGAGTAAGCATTTCCAAACGCAGGGCTTCAGCTGTCCAGAGTCTCAGAGCGATGTACTATAGTTAAACCTGCCGTGTCACTCAGAGTATATGTTTACATGTCTACAAGTGCCCCCCAGCCTGCCCGCCAGCAAAGTATCTGTTTACTGTCCCCAGAAGGTACTATGCAGTTCAGACCCAAGGAGCTCCGTTCTGTCTTCACCAACCTCTCTAACCTTGTAACAAGCAAAGCTGGCAGATCTGATTTATAGCCGGCTTCTGCTGTCGCTGGTGAGCGCGGCAGAAGGCCTAATGACAAGCTCGTTGATGTGGGACTTTAGTTCATGAACAGTCTTATTTAAACAAGGACACGGAATAAAAATGCAACTCGTGAAAACAGTGTTAAGATCACACATGGTAAAGTCACACTATCAGGCAGCGTGGCTGGATACAAGAAAAATGTTGCACATCCAGTCCCTCCACATGCTCCATCCTTATATCCACACTGCAACACTCCCCAGCTCCCTCTTTTCCAACACTTTGTGAGCCCCATTAATTGTATTTTTAAACATTTCACAGTAAGTTGATTTCTACGTCCAAGGTGCCTAGATGTACGCTGTGTTGACCCCCATGTTCTCCAGCGAGAGGCCAAGCTCCCGTGACAGGGAGTATGAATAAAACCAGGAAGTTCTATCCTAGAAAGCTCACACATTCCAAAACTTAGTGGCTCATTTTAATCCAAGATATGGTAACTGTAAAATCCAGTTTATAAAAGGGCAACGTGTCACTGCTAAGTCTTCATATGTACAGTGAAAACAGTCAGTGCAAGTTTCTAGTCAGTAGGGCTTCCCCATCGATTCCAACATTTTCTTTCTCTCTTCTGCTGAGGGCATCTCTGGTTTCACACCATTTCTTCTCCTTTGCATCATAATTTCATGCTGAAAATAGAAGAAAGGCATCATGAGAACACAGATTTCTCAGAAGTCTCTGCCTCTGAGCTGCAAATGAGTAAGATTCTTTAATGGAAGTACTCTTCACATATCAAGAGCAAGATACTCCAAAAGTCTGATAAGCTGATAACCAAATGTACTAGTATTTAATTGAAGATATCCGATAGTTTACCTTTGGAAGGCAGGGAAATTACAGTATTCCCATTACACTGTGTCAGACTAACATGCACAAACTACCAAAAATTGTTTACAGATAACTGCAAGTATTTAAAGACTAAGCTAAACGACTCTCCACTGCTACAGCATAAGGAAATAAAATAGCAGAGGACAGTTTCACTGCACATAGTTCCTCATGATCCTTCTTTACCACAAGAGAAAAGAAAATAAGGACATCACCAAATAAGAACAAACTCTTCCTAAACCTTATATAGGTTAAAGTGAACATGACTGAAAGTGAAAAAAAAAAACCAGATAACTTCCCTTACCTCAGAATTTTTTCATTATATTCATTTTAATCAGAACTTATTACTAGAAATATGACTCAAATTCAGAGGGAAAGATACCAGGTACTGCAAGGACTGACCCACAATCTAAGAGAGTAAACTTAGGAATAACTTTTACTGCTTACCCAAAACTTTCTGCAGTTTTTGTACTTCAGAAAATAAGCAGTACACATATCCTTCTTATAGTTGTTGTCATCCATACATTTTGTAGAGGCATCCGTTTCCTTTAATAGTGAAAACATACTTCAGGGCTGAGGGAAGTTACCGCAGTCAGTGTCTAAAAAGCCTAACAAGTCCCAGAATATCTATAAGACAGGAGGCAGCTTCTCAGATGAAAGAATACTATCAAAGAGAGCAGAGGAACATCTATCACAAAGGATAATCAGCAAGTCCAAGCAATGACTTCATCTAGAGATAACAGACATCAGTACTCTTTAAATAGTAAGGATAGAGTCCACACAGGAGTTGTTTATAAAGGTGCTTGGTATAACATGTAAGTCATCCAAGCTTCCCTAAGCAGGATTTCAGGCTCTGCTTAAGGACAGAAAATTGAAGAGATTGCTGTCAGTTGTATTACTCCTATTGAGGAGCAACTACTCATTGTTATTTCACACTTGCTATAACGGATGATTTTCAGCTATTCCCCATCTTCAGACTTCTCACGCGAACCGCCAACACAACAGCGCTATCCACCAAACAATCCTCTGGAAATTGCATTATTTAACATTGAAACATAAAAGTAGAAATCCCAACTGGACCTTCTTACCGCTAGACACGGATTGGTATCGTGGTCTCTAAGCTGTTGCGCATGCCTGGACATTCTAGACAGACACTGGCACCCTGGTTAGAAACAAAAGAAACAGGTTAAGTCTCTCCTTTGAATTGTAACTCAAGGATACAGTCTGAACTTCAACACCTTCTACTAACACACACAGTTTATCTCTTTTTTTTAAAAAAAAAAAGAGACAAACCACCACCACCAAGCTGATGTAAATTTAATTCCAAAGCGCTACCAGCAAGATAACCCCGGCAAGTTTAGCCTGTCACCAAGACTGCTTACTCCTGACAAACTCCCGCAGGGACTCTCACACCAGCCTGTCACGCTGCTCAGGAAGCGACTGTGTGTAGGAGAAACCGCCCCACAGAAGCTGTTCACAGCCCACACACCGTAGACACTTCAGTTAATAGTGGGGGGCAACAACATACAAGAAAACTTCTCCAGGTTTGCGCTTACTCCTTAGCTGGATGGCATCTGTATCCTCACTGAGCTTTTCCAGGTGTAACAAGTGCCCAAACATCTCCTGTGTTGCTGGATCCGGTATTTAACAGCAAACAAAAAAAAGTGGTTTCACTGCAAGGAGGGACCAGTCCCACTTACACTGTTAAAGCTTGAAACAAAGGACTGAGGAAGAGAGAGCTCTTTCCAGCAAATTAAAGTAGCGCTGAAGAAGGAAACTGGGAAAGAACATCTTTGTTTGATCTTCCTAAAAACACTGCTGCTAATTTGAAATGTAAACCTGTTTCTGTTAACATTAGAGATACCAGCAAGTTTGCAGCAAGAAGTCAGTTTTGCTTGATACCAACTAACAAAAATCAAATACTACTCTTAGTAGATCATAGACAGAAAATAATTGTCCTGATTTGAGTTAGAACCAAACCAGTTCTTTCAGTAGGACAGAAGCCTCGACAACAACGTTCAGATGAAGGTTCTTCTTTGGGTAGGATTAAGCTATTCTGGAGGAAGAAGCCTTACATTTTACATCCTGTGCACGTACACTGTCCCGGTCCTTGGAGTATTTTTTGCGTTCCACATGACTTTTTCTACAAATGGGCCTTTTAAAGAGCAGCATCAGGAAATCCTTCCACTCTGAGTTATGCAGAGTTGAAGTTAACTTTACAAGCTAGGCAAATGTTTGAGGGGTTGTGGGTGCAAGAGCATTTTTGAGCAGGCACTTCTAACCCAAATGGAAGTACAATCACGTAGGACAGCAGCATGATCCTCGGGTTCACTGAATCATAGAATTGTTCTGGTTCGTAGAGAGATCTTTAAGATCATCAACCGTTAACCCAGCACTGCCAAGTCACCACTAAGCCATGTCCCTCAGCACCACATCTCCACAGCTTTTCAATCCCTCCAGGCTTGAGGACTGCACCACTTCCCTGGACAGCCTGTTCCAAGGCTTCACAATCCTTTCAGTGAAGGAATTTTTCACAATATCCAAGGTAAACTTCCCCTGGTGCAACCTGAGACTCTTGTCCCAGTGCTTGTTACTTGGGAGAAGAGACTGACCCCCCCCTCACTACAATCTCCTTTCAGGTAGGAGGAGAAGAAGCTGAAGAGAACAAAAGCAGCGTGTCAAAATACCTCACCTAAGTCAGTACCACAGACACAAGGTTTTTAGAGGTTTGTGTCTGCGCTGTAATTGCGCATTTCACCGTCACTAAAGGTGTAAGCACCACCTCCAGGTGTACGGTATCAGACTGGCTACAGCCGTACTCTGACAGAGCAGGACCTGCCACCATCAGCGCTCATCATACACACCGCAATTAACATCTCCAGTTCCATCACGCCAGCAGAGTCCACAACCGCGGCCGGTGCGGGGCACAAGGCGCACAACCGAGCACCGACTTCACCAGCGGGCAGCTCCGGTTCTCAGGAAGCGGCTCGGTTCAGAGCGGGCAGACACTGAAGCGTCCTCGGTCCCAGCTGCCGCACGCCTTCCTCTGCCCTCCTCCTCCTCCTCCTCCTCCCCGCAGCACCTCAGGGTTCGGAGCGTTACCAGCGGCAGGGGCAGGCAGGTCACAGGGAACCGCTGCCGGGCGGGCGGGCAGGAAGGAGCGGCCCCCGCCGCGGCTCTACCCAGGCAGCGGCCCGCGGGTCCGAGCCCCGCCACAGCCCGGGTCTTAATTCTGCCGGGAGGCACTACCGGGTGTGAACGGTCCCGCAGAGAAGCTCGTTGCGAGCACTCTTTAACCCCGGGGCAGGACACTCTTCTACGGGCTGCCTCCCATTGAGGAGCGTTTGTTCGCTTTCAGTGCATAAATATTGACAAAATCGCTCGTTAGGCTGCAACAGGCCAGCTTATTAAACCTTAAACCCCGGAGTGAAGGCCGTATAAACCCCCTATGGGTTTTTTTAATCGCTTTTTCAGAGAAGCCCGTGGAGGGTGGGTGGAGGGGGGCGGCGGGAGGAGGCAGCCGGCGGGCCCGGGCGCTCGGCACGGCGGAGCCGCCTCAGCCGCCCCAAGAAGGGCTGGGGTGGACAGGCCAGGTGCGGGGAGGAGGCCGAGCAGGCCGCTGCCGCCGGGCCGGGGAGACGCCGGGCGCTCAGCGCCGCAGCCGCCGCTGAGGGAAGGCGGAGGAGCCCCGCGCTCCCTCTTCCCGCCGCCGTTAACGGCCGCCGCGCGCGCCGCCCGCCCTCAGACCACCTGCCGCCGGGGAGCGGAGCCCCGGCCCCGCCGCGCCGTCTCCCGGCCTGGGCGGGAGGGAGGGACGGAGGGCTCCCCCAGCCCCGCGGCGAAGAGCCAGCCGGTCTTTTCCCTCACCCCCGCCCCCCCTACCCCGGTAAGGAAGGGGAAGCGGCGGCCGGTCGCGGGCACCGTAGGTAAGCGCGGCGGGCGGCGCGGCTCGCCGGCGGCACTCACCTCCGTCCCCCCGGCCGTGTCCGCGGGAAGCCCGGGGCGGGAGGGGGACAGCCCGTCTCCAATTCGAAAGACGTCAGCGGCTCGGGCAGCCCGCTTAAGTACGGGCGCAGCCTACCCCGCTCCCGGCCCCGCGGCTCCCCGGGAGCCGGAGTCCCGCCCCCTGCGGCGTGCGGGCGTGGCCTCAGCACCCCGGGTCCGCGGAGGGCCGCCCGCCGGTGCGGTTCCCCCTCGCTGCCAGCACACCGTTAAAGCGGCTGCACCGCTTTAGTAACTCGGAGCTGGCCCGTTCCGCCCCCAAACTGCCCCTGGCAGCCGGAGATCGTGCTGTGCCAGCGGCGGCGGTGCCTGCCCCGACCAGAGCGGCTGTCCTCGGCGGCTGGCACAAGGCTGGGCCCGAGCTTCCGTGCTGCAAAAAACACCGGCACGGGCTTGCCGGTGAGGAGACGGTCACCTGGATGACGCCTGCAAAGTGGCCGCGCTCCCACAAGGCTGCTCTGCAAGGCGGCAACGTGTGCCGGAGGGTCGCGCCCTGCGGCGCGCCCGCCTCTGTCGAGCCCGGCTGAAAGAACAGTCCGACCAAATGCGGGAAACTGCAGCGGCAAGGCGCAGCTCCCCACAAAGTCAGCGCTGCTGACACGGGACCTTGTTTCAAGGCGAAGCCCGTTCAGGCCCGCGGGCGGTGGCAGCGCCCCAAAGCCCGCGACGCGGCAGTGGCAGCCGCGGGAGAGCGGATCCCAGCAGAGGGCGTGGGGGGCAACCTCACGGTAGCCAGCAACCCCGGTCTCCCATGAAAAGACTTCTCCCGGCACCGCCCCGAGAGCAGCGCGGTGCTGGCTGCCTCCGCCCAGGGCCTCCTTGCCACGTCCTCCACGGCAACGCGAGCAGCCGGGCTTTTTCCTACCGCTACCGGGACCATGCGGGTCCGCGGCCACGGTGACAAGGAAAGGAGCCCGCGGCAGGGCCGGCTCCGGTGCGCGGGGGAGGACCAGCTTCCGCGGCCGGCCTGGCCGAGCGCCCAGCTGCCCCCGCCGCAGCCCGGGCTCGGACCAGGCCCGGAACTCAGCGCCGGGCGCCGCGGACAGAGACTGACGGCTGCCTCCTCCAATCGCGCTCCCCTCCCAGCCAATGGGCGGCGGGGGGCGGGGCTACCGTCGGGAGGGTGACAGGAAGCTGCTGCGCACGCGGCCTTTCCTTTCCTGCGGGCCGCGGAGGAGGGAGCAGCATGAAGGCGTCGGGCACCGTGAGTGAGGCCGGGGCGCGGGGGGCGCGGCCGGGACCGAGACTAGCGCTGAGGCGGTGGTTGGAAGAGCGGCGGTGCGGGCTTGCGGCGCTTGGGAGCGGTCTCTGCGCTCCTAAGCGGCCTTGCCCGGCTCTGGAGGGAGGCGAGCGGCCAACATGGCGGCGGCGCCGCTCCCGCAAGGCGCGTGGAGAGGCCGCGCCGCCCCTGGGCGGAAGGCCGTGAGCGGCGGCCGGCCCAGCTGGGCCCTCGGGGCGACCCGCTTGTGTCGGTGGTCTCTCTTTTCCCCTGGGTTGGCCTGTTCTCGCCGCGGTGGAACTGCGGTGCCTTCCGCGGGGTCGGGTCGGCGGAGGGGCTCACGCTGCGGACGGCTTGTCTTTCGTTTCCCTCTAGCTGCGGGAGTACAAGGTGGTGGGGCGATGCCTCCCCACGCCGAAATGCACGACCCCTCCTCTGTACCGCATGCGGATCTTCGCTCCGAACCATGTTGTCGCCAAGTCCCGGTTCTGGTACTTCGTTTCTCAGCTGAAGAAGATGAAGAAGTCTTCTGGAGAAATCGTGTACTGTGGGCAGGTGCGGGATTAAAAAGCTAAAAATGTGGGAGATTTGTAAGGAATTCTAGCTGGTAAATGTGGATGGAATTTATAAGAAGTGCTGTTATTGGGGGTGAGGTTGAAATTCATTTATCTTTGAGTTGCTGTGAAGCTGAGTGACCAGTTCGTTTAGTCAAAATAGCAGTGTGTGTCCAGTAAACTAAAAAGAAACTTACTTCCCAGGACTTCAGAGTTATGAATAGTGCTACTAATCAATGTTGCTGTCAGGTTCTTATGCTTGCTTCATAGTAGAATATGCCTTTTGAGAGTTACCTGGCCATTCCAAGTCCTTGGAAAAGATTTGTATGTCTATGTTCCTCTATCTTGATGTTATAGGACATTCTTGAGAGCTAAAATGATCTGTGTATTTTTCTTTCCACACTGAATTACTACAGTTCTTCTCTTTGAATTACCAAGACTTGAATGTAGCTATGTTGGCGTGAGGAGAGAGAGTGAATAGTTGGTTTTGACAAGAAGAGTTACCACAGTGGTTTCATTAGAGCTCTAAAATACTCTTAAGCTCCTAAAATGCTGATGATGTACTGTCTCTAACTACTTGTGTGCTTTTGTGTAATTCCAGGTGTATGAGAAGTCCCCTCTGCGGGTAAAGAATTTTGGTATTTGGTTGCGCTATGATTCTCGTAGCGGAACTCACAACATGTACAGGGAGTACAGGGATTTGACCACGGCTGGTGCTGTCACTCAGTGCTGTAAGTACATGTAACTGAGGTGTAAAAGGGTAGGACCAGTATATAAGCACAAGATTCAATCTTAAACTGGACATAAAGTGTGCTGACTTGATCCATGATATTATAACTGAAACACTGGAAAAATAAAATGGTGACTTCTCATAGTCCGTAGATGGTTGTGTATGAGGTGTGTGGTATCTTGGTTGTTACCACGCTTAATATGGTTTCTCTAGCTGAAAATATTCCCATTTCATCCTTGTGTGACTTTCTACAATTCTGGTAATGATTTATGCTATACAGGACTGAGAGTTTCATGTCCTTTTAGGTGCTGTGCATAATTCTTGCACTGTATTTATTTTAAAAAAATAATTGAGTAGATTTTCCCAAATCTTGTAGAGAGAATATTTCAGATATCACGTGGAACATACTAGCATCTGTCCTTTGGAGGGCGAGTTAAAAAATAAAAATCTCATGTTGCTCCAAGATCTCATGGCCTTTGTTCAGGGTAAATTAAAGGTTGTCCTGATTTCCGTCGGTTATGTGAAGTACTTGAGGGATAGGCCATTTTTGTAGCTGATGCTGTTGACATTTGAATCCAGAAGTGTTATAAACACTACAGAATGCACATAAAAACCCAAAGAATATTGTTCCTAATAATGATATTCTTGTCATGTGTGCAGATATTAAACGTATCTTGTCGCCTTTCAAAAGCTGAAGTGCTGTTGAAAGTGAAATTAAAGGTTCTACATTAACTTACAATAATTCCTGTTAACTAACATACTGAAGGACTGCTTAAGAGACCGGAGAACTTAATTTGTCACGATACAGTGACTTTGATACCTTTATATTCAATAATACTTTTGACAGGTATGTTTTTATTAGGTATGTTAGATCTTCACAGGAGGCACTGAAAGCACAACAGTGTTTCACCAGGCACGTCTTCTGGAACTAGCTCTGGACATCATGATGCCAAGGCAGTGATTTGCATTGCCGCAGGGAAGAATTTTTGGGTAGCCCATGTTTACATGGCTTCCTCCTGTTCTGCATGCCTAATTATATGTGCTAAATACCAATTCATGTTTTATCAGTTGTCAATTTTAAGAAAAGTCAAGGTAACCTCAGATCCTGCCTTTATTTGCACCTTCCTTTTGGAAGGGAGGTTTTTTGAGGTTCCCATGTTTCTCCAGTAGTCACATTTCAGTGTTGATTCTGAATCAGTTTTCTTGCACAAAAAGGTGAAATCGTCACACGTAATTACTTCTGGATTGGTGTACCTTATTGAAATCAGGCAAGAAGAGTAAGATGGCACTTTCTTGGAGGAGTTCAGTTCTTAGTTCCAGGAAGGACTCACTGCTGCCTGTTGGTTCTGTGATATTTTGGCCATCACTTTAGATACTAAAACTACTGTGATTAAGTCGAGTTGATCAGAAATTTTTTAAAGTTGTAGATGGTACAATAAACATTTCCTGAAAAGGAACTGTCTTAAGATGATGTAAGATTTATTTTTAATGAGTTCTCTTGTCCCAGACCGTGATATGGGAGCCCGTCATCGTGCCCGTGCTCACTCTATTCAGATCATGAAAGTTGAGGAAATTGCTGCTAGCAAGTGCCGTAGACCAGCAGTCAAGCAGTTCCATGTAAGTGAAGTAACCCGGCGGTGGCTGGTGGGCCACGCTCTGACGTGGGACTGGGAGCGGGGAGCTCTCCTGTCTGGTACAGGTTTGCTTTGCAGGCAAAACCAGGGAGGGATCCAGACTTGCGTACATAGGTTTGCAATTATGTTAGATTATGATCAAGACTTTTAATGCTGGAACTGTTTGAAAGAAAGTCAAACTAAAACAAATACTTATGTTGGAGAAAATGTGCCTTTACCAGGCATTTCTTTCAAAAAGAATTGCACAATTAAGGCGTCTGTTGGCTCCTATGGAGTACATCTAAGCCGCGGATGCATTGCTTCTCTATATGTAAGTCAGAGTTTAATATAGCTTAGCTGTTCATTGCAAACTACTTTCTGTTGTTCATCTAACATGGCAATAAACAGAAACATTTTTCTTGCAGGATTCTAAAATCAAGTTCCCTCTGCCACACAGAGTTCTGCGTCGCCAGCACAAACCACGTTTCACCACCAAGAGACCAAATACGTTCTTCTAAATACGAAAACATGCTGTCAACTCTGTGTTGTAATAAAGGTCTTATTTGAACCTTTGACTGCCGGCTGTCTCCTGGAAACAGTGTCCTGGATACTTAATCGTTCTGCTTCCTACTCTTTTATTTTGTGTAAATATTGGCAGCCTGCTGTTTACAGCATTGAAGCAGGGAGATGTTTCAGGTGCAGACTTAAATTGCCAAAACTTTTTTAGCTGACTTGGAAAGACATTTCATCAATATGTGGATCGGTTTCCCACAACATGCCATCAATAAACCAAAATTTTAGTAACAGATTTTCCAGGTCAGAGTAAGTCTATTGTTGAGCAATGCTAAAAAAAATAATCCTACATTGGCTTTGTCCCTTAGGCACGCTAAGTAAACGTGGTTGAATTCAGGAAGAAGGCAGCTTGTCTCACCCTTGTCAGCTGTAAGAATAAAGACCTCATAACTTCAGTTAAGCCTCTTCCAAGTTTTGAATGTTTAAAGGCAAGACAAGTTCTAATGTGAACCTTTTCAAGGATGTTACGCAGCATCCTCAGTGAGCTCGTGTCCATGCAGAGGTGCCTGTACCTAGGCATGAGAAGTGATGAAGGGCCCAGCAGACTTGTCTTTCACAGAATCATCATGGTTGGAAAGGACCTCCAGGGTCATCAAGACCAACCTCTGTCCCAGCATCTCTCCAACCCGCTACACCATATCCTCAAGTGCCACATCTATTCATTCTTTAAACACCTCCAGGGATGGTGACTCCACCACCTCCCTGG
>JAVSBS010003100.1:7142-20927 GCA_033124195.1 Coracias cyanogaster
ATTTCTTTCAGCGAACAACACAGCACACAATTAATAAACTGGAGTGACTTTATTCTTAACAATTTTGCCAGCTATTTATTTTAAAGTGTAATATAAATACAGGCTTTATTATCTTGAGAAAATTAGCAGCACCCTGTGCAACAATGCATGTTGAGAAGGACTTCAGAAAATAAAACAGGACAGGCCCCAGAATAATCATGCTATTTTCACTCAGACCATTGTTTAGTCTGTAGAATCACTCACACAAGTTTTTTGCTAATGTGAGGTGGGGGTTGTGCATTGGTCTCTCCACTGACAACATGAGGATGGAATAATAAAGGTATAGACAGAATGAAAGATAATATCTGAACAATCCACATCATAAGGGCTAATGCTGGCCCCATGGAGGACAAAAAAATATTAAAGTTTTCCTTATACAAAACACCAATCATTGACTTATGTAGAGTGCAGGGTAGAGTCATGTTCTGCAGACTAAAGCATTACACTGTATTATATGTACTTTACAAAGTGTCCAGGGAATTCTTGGAAGGATCAGTCAACAAAATATGGAAATGCTATTGAGTCTTAATGTTCTGCAGGGAAACAAAGCCATAACATTGCCCTGACCATTAATTAATGCCACATTTTCTAGTCTTTGCTTGCACTGAAACATAATGTGTGGATCTGAGCAGCCCAGATATGTGAAACTCTCTCTCCTCTCTCACAGCAAAGACTTTACAAGACATCTCTCTGGCATCAAACAAAAGAGACATTAGACTTGCAGTACCGTGTTTTCACTTCTTCCTCATTACCCCTTAGACCAGGGGTCCTCAAACTTTTTAAACAGGGAGCCAGTTCACTGTCCCTCAGACACTGTCGGGGGCCGGTTCACTGCCCTCAGACACTGTCGGGGGCCAGACTATAGTTTGGGAAAAAACAATAGGGGAGTCACCCACCTCGCTGATGCCGCCACCCCCCTCCCTAGCCCGGCCGCGCAGTCCGGAAAGGGTGGCCACAAGGGACTGAAGGAACTTTGCTGCACCCGGGCTCTGGCCGGGGCGCAGATTAAGTGGCAGGAAGTCATCTGCGGCTGCTTGGGTTCCCCCCGGCGGGGGGGGTGTGGGGAGTTCTGTAAATACCCGCGGGCCGGACTGAGGACCCTGACGGGCCGTATCCGTCCCGCGGGCCGTAGTTTGAGGACCCCTGGTATAGAGTGTTAGGAGGAGCAGGGCAGACCTGTGCTGTGGGAACTGGTTCCAAAAGGGACTCCAGACGGCTGCCTCTACATGGCATGGCACCTTGTATGTCCCCAAAGGCCAGGGGCAGTGCTGTCACACGCTTGTGCCCCTGTCCTCCTCCCTCTGCAGTGTGCTTCCTGGCAGAGACGGAGGGTATCAAGGCTGTGCTGAAGAAGGAGGACATCGACGTGGAGACTATGGCGGATGTCTACCCCATCCGAGTGCAGCCAGCTCGCATCCTCAGTCACATCTACGCCCGGCTGGGTGAGCTGGGCTCCCTGCTCCTGCAGCAAAGGGGGTACAGAAGGGTCTGTCCCATCCCCTGGCACTCCTGCTCATAGGTGCTGATACCCTGCCCTGCCGCTCTCTGCCTGGCCAATGAGGGCTCTGCCGTACGTTTCTGGGCCTGTTAAAGCTACTCCTGCTCCATGGGACCTGGAGTGGCAGGCGGTGCTATTCAGGGTGGTTCTGGAAGGGATAAAGCTTTGGCATTGCAGTTTCACAGTCACCCCAGAGACAGGCAGAGGCTCTGATCTGACCTGGTGCGGGCAGGAGCCTGCTTTTGTTCCTGTACCCAGGTCTCATTGGGGAAGACAAGCTAGACACCAGAGAGGGGTCCCCTGGCAGTCTCTGGCTGAGCCTATAGCTCAGGCAGGATGGCTGTTGTTGGGGGGTTGGCAGGACTGACTGTGAGGGGAGAGCATGCTCAGAGCTCTGCATGCTTGTTCCCTCATGCTGCAGCCCCTCAGCCATGGGGCTTTTTTTGCAGGAGCTGGACACCCAGCTGGAGCTAAAGGAGAAACCTGATCCACATAGGCTGCATGTGCTGGCTAATTTAAGCCACCAAAAGGCCAAGTGTGACATGGGCAAAGGGGCCAGGGGAGCAGCCTGGCAGCTGCCAGTGCTGACCTGACCCAGGGATGCTGCTGCTGCTGTGCTGGGCTCTGGGACTATTCCAGGAGCAATGGGAATGCTGGAGGAGCTGTCAGCTTTAGGGGGCCAGCCTTGCCCCAGCTTCTGACATCCTGAAAGACCTGGAGGTGTGGCAAGTTGTAGAGATCAGGATAGGCTGTATGTCCATGCTTCAGGAAGAGTCCCTGGGGAGGGCCTGGTTGTCTCTAGCCTCCTAGGCAGGGCAGGGGGACAGATTATCCCTGTCCGTTACAGCTGTGCCAGCTCAAAACAGGGTCCACAAACCATCCTTTTCCTGCTGGCTGGCAGCACAGAGTCCTGTTTCTGTTTGCTGCTGCATCCCCTTTCGCAGGGAGGGTTGTACTAAGAACTTCCTCCTTCTCCTGCCCTGCTAGGTCGCAACAAGCAGATGTGTCTGACGGGGCGGCCCTACCGGCACATGGGTGTCCTTGGGACCTCCAAGCTCTATGACATCAGGAAGAACATCTTTACCTTTACCCCGCAGGTGGGTGGCATTGCACGGGCTCATTCCCAGCTGTCATGCGATCTGGAACTGGGCAGGAGTTTTCTCCACTGGCTGAGCTCTCAAGTTGTTCTCAGTGTGGCCCAACACCCTCAGAACAGCCTGAGAGCAGCCCCAGCTCCACGTCACGAAGCAGCGGAGCTGGTAGTCCTGGTTGTGTGTGTGCTGGAGAGGGATCCCTCTGTCCTCCGTGTCCAGCACAGTACAGGGATGAGTAGGGTTACAAGCCTGGCACTGTGGGAAGTGTGTATTTGCTTGGGATAGGCATGGCACAGACTGGCTGCATGGGGCCTAGGTGATGCTGCTACTGAGCTCTGATGTTACCTTCTCATAGCTGCTAGTGGCCAGTAGCTGCCCTGGGGTTTGAGGCTACTTTGCTAGATTATACTGGCACCTACCAGGTAAGATGGGATGAGCTGTTGGTGCAAAGGAGCATCTTCTCTGGGTGCACTGTGTGGCTGGCCTGGCTGGGTGACTGTGGGAAGATGTGGGTGGCACCAAAGGGACCTGGTGGCTGTGAGAAGGACCACTCACATCTCTGACTGTCTTTGCAGTTCATAGACCAGCAGCAGTTCTACCTGGCTCTTGACAACACGATGATTGTGGAGATGCTGAGGACAGACCTCTCATACCTCTGCAGCCGCTGGAGGATGACTGGGCAGCCGACCATCACCTTCCCCATCTCCCACACCATGCTTGGTACAGAACCTCCAGCCTCACAAGGCATTTGGCTAGAGCAGCCCTGGGAGGCAGCCTCTGTGGGAGGAGGGGGGTGGGCAGATGTGGGACTGTCTCGGTAATGGGGACATGGTGGGGCTAGAACAGTCAGTTGCATCCTGTAAAGAGCTTACCACCCAAAGGAGCCACTCTGAGGTGGCAGCTGTCCTGGCACCTAGCAGGGCTGCCTGCCAAGGGGCATTTGCTGGCACGGAGGTATTCATCTCTGGGCAGGCAGACTTGTTGGGAGGCTTTTTGGGAGGAAGACGAAAAAAATAATCCTGCTGTAAAAGTGTTCCTGGGGCTCTTCCTGCATCCTGGCTCTTCATGGAGACTAACCACCTGCTAAACGCTTTTCTAGACAACAGGGAGGGGAAAACAGCAAATGAGGGAGCAAAGAGCTATGCAATCGTGTAGAGCAAAACTGGCTTCTCTGGAGCAGCTCACAGGTTCCTCATGAGCCTTGTGTACCGAGGGGACTCTGTTCTGCTTTCTGGCTCTGCTTGTGTACTTGAAATCCCCGTAGTGTCTTGAGCATGGCATTCGCTGTGGTGTCTTCTGGCCCTTACAGCAGCACCCCCTCCACTGCCTCGTGTGAAAGCCAGGGACAGAGCCGGGGGCTGTTTGGGTGCTGCCTACTGGTACTGTTGGCTTCAGCCCAAGGTGAATTCCAGGAGCCTAGAATGCGTCTTGGCCTGGCTTTCCTGGAATCCAGCCTGGACAGTCCTGAATTGCCCTTTTTGGGTGGTGCTCTTGGTGCCATAGCCTGGCTGTGCATCCCAAAGCAAGGGTCTGGCCAATGCCATGGTGCTTTGCATGCCTGAATGCCCCCGGCCCTGTGTTACCTTCTGGGAGCCTCCTTGAGCAGGAGAGCCTGACTACCTGTGTCTGTGTTCCCAACAGATGAAACGGGCAGCAGCGTGCACCCCACGGTGCTGGCAATGCTGCGGAAGCTGCAGGACGGGTATTTTGGTGGCGCAAGGTGAGTGCAGCTTTCTGGGGTACCCGAGGGGAGGGGACTGGTAGCTTCCAAGAGCCTAGTTAGGAGAGTACCTACTGGGCCTGATTATTGGTTATTGGGGAAAAAGCCGTGGAGGTTACATTGGGTTGTGCTGGGCTGTAAGTGCACTCCGGGGCTGCAATTCCAACAGAGGAGATGCAAGAGAGGACATATCTCTTTTTGCTATTAAAGCCATGGCTTCAGGATCCCTCTAATAGGTTTTGGGCAGCCCTTCCATGCCCACCTGTGGCTGGAGGAGTTGCAGGCAGCTCAAGAAGGCCCTGGGGCATGTGTGTGGCCCTGGGCAAGAAGGGCCTGCCTGGATCCAGGAGGCAAAGCCAAAGGTATTGCCTCTCTCTTCCTCTCTGTGTGACCTCCCCTCCTCTTGCCCAGGATCCAGACGGGTAAGTTGTCGGAGTTCCTGACAACGTCGTGCCGAACACACCTCAGCTTTATGGACCCTGGGCCAGAGGGTAAGGTCTTTGCCAAGAGTTACACACTCAGCATTGACAGCTTTGAGGAGCTAGACGCCGAGGAGTGGCTGCATGGCTTGCAGGTAGCAGAGGATGGTAAGGGGGAGCAGGCCAGTCGCTGCTGTAATGTGGCAAATACCAAACTCACCCGTAACACCCAACCACCCTGCCAGCATCTGCCACCATATTATTCATACGCTTTGAGTTTTTACCATGTTTCTGATGCCATCTGACACTCCATCAATTAACCTTGCTTGGGTGACTTCTCATGGTGAACCCAGTGGGCTGGGACTGGGTAGAATGATGCAGCTGTTGTAGCCCCCTCACCAGGTGGGGCTGAGGCTAGTGGATGTGGAGAGCACAGAGGATGCTCTGGAGTGAGCTGCTCCAACCTTCATAGGCCGTTGTGTGGGAAAGAGACGAAGGTTTGGCATCCTGCCTCTGCTCAGGAAGTTTGGCTGAGGATCTTTGGTGCACAAGTGATGGTGCAGAAAGTGATGGCACAGTGCCTGAGATGGTGGGAAAGAGCCACTATGTCCTGAAACAATCTCCCAGTGTTGCCTTCTCCCAGCCTTTGACCCTCTCTGGGCAGAGCTGCTACAGTGGGTGCCAAATCGAGGCCTTGCTGCTGTGGATAGGGTACCCCAGAGGGCCTTAAGCCCATTGCAGCGTGATGGACCCACCTTGTCCTGACACTATGGCAGAGTACAAGTTTTGCTGGTCCCCTTGCAAGCAGGCCTGGATATGACTTCCTCCTGTATGACCTAGCGCTGGTCATCTTCCCAGCCTTCCCATCAGTCTCCTCTGCCTCTGCTGCTCCTGTAGCCAATGTTTGTGCTGCTGTGACTGAATACTTCTCTCGCCATCCTCTCACTTTGCCTGCAGTCTCCTTGCAGGCTGCACCCAGGCTTCCCCAAGGTATCTGGTTCCTCCCAGCCCCAATGGAAGGCAGGGCCTGCCCGGCCTTTCCACAGCAGTTAGAAGATGCTCAATTTTAAGTTTTTCCCGTGGTCAGATGCTGCAGCCAGGCAGGATGATGCTCTCAAGCCTGATGCCTGAGGGACTCCTCCAGCCGAGCCTCCAGGCACTGGCACCAGGCATCCTCACCAGGTGTGGAAAGGAAATGCTGTGCTGTCAGCCTTGGATGCCATCTTGCATCTCTCCTCCTGGGGCAGGTGCACCACTGGGCTTGTCTGCTAGCTGGGGAGCCTTTGCCTGGCCCACTGGCTGGACGTGTACCGACAGCTCTGTGTTGTGTGGCATTGTCTTGGCATAGGGCATCTGCCCCCTGGGGCATCCTCCTCACTGCTGGGCAGCACTGCCCGTGGCCTTTGAGCACTCTCCTCCATGCCACAGCTGGCAAGCGGTGGCTCAGGTGTTCCCGATGTGGTGTTGGGAGCAATGGGAGCTGCTGAAGGCCAGGCAAAGAGCAGGGCAGGAGCCACAGCTACTCTTAACTCCTAATGAGAAATAACTGGTAATTTCTAATCAGAAATAACTGTTGCAAAACCCACCTTGCCTTGCTCCCATGCTGGAGTCCTGCTTGTGTCCAGACCCTTGCTGTGCTGGCGTTCTCCTAAGTGATCTCTGCTTGGACTGGCTGCTCCCAGCTGTGCCTCCCCTTCTTCACTGGACGGAGAGAGCGTGAGGGTTTCACTGTGGGGTTTGAGTAGACTCTCCTGTCCTTGCACAGGCTTGGACCAGACACACACTGCAGCCCCATTGTTGCCTTTGTCCAGGTGGGACTCAGAGGGAGCCCCAGCTGGCAGCCAGTGTCCTAGGCAGTGGAGTAGTGTCGGAGCAGGGGGGCTGTGGATGCCTTGCTTTGTGAGCCCAGCTGCTGGCACCATCCATCTGGCTGCTGGCACTAGACCCATGTTGCCACTTTGTGCAGCCAGTGAAACTTTGCCCTTGCAGAGGCACAGCTGGGGAGCATTCTGGGGTCTGTGGGTGTCCCTGCACAAAGCAGCTGAACCCCCGTCCTCTTCTGCCTCCCCTTCCAGCGGATACGTATGATGAGGTTGCTCAGTACTTGGACCACCTGCTGCAGCGCACGGTTCCACAGTCAAACCTCCCTCCCACCGCCCAGCGGGGAGGGCTGAACCGCTTCCGGGCTGCTGTCCACACTACCCGCGACCTGATGTCCCTGGCGTCCAAGGCCAAGGACCTTCATGTCCAGAGTGAGTGACTCCGGCACCCTCAACACCTTTACTTAGGCCTCAGGGTGAGGCTGAGGTGCCCTGGGAGCTTCCCCAGCTGTGTGGTGCTAGGGGCCCCATGGACCACAGGGCAACCTTATCATGTCTATCACTTTAGTCCTGGCCATGGGGTATCTTGGAACTGGTGTCTGTGCAGTCCTCATGGAAACTGCTGAACAATATGGATGGCATCTCCCTGTGGCGTTCTTTTAACCAGCTGGGCAGGGGCTGCTTCTCCCACAGCTGACTTCTCTGCAGGGGCTGCTGGGGGAGCAGAGTGTCAGATGTGAGGTGGTTTCGGGCACAGTAGTAGTGACTGGGGTTGAGAAGTGTCTGCACCAACCTTGGCTTTCTTTTAGATGTTGGGATGTATGTCCCCAGCAAGATCTTCCAGGCGTCCCAGCAGTCAGTCAAGCTGCTGAGTTCACCCCACCAGCACGACGCGGATGGCAAGGTGAGCCCTGTCCCTTCTGGACTGGCCAAGCAGGGCTATCCTTTCAGCTGGAGCCAGAGGGTCCTTGTGGGGCTGCATGAGGAAGGCTTGGTGTTTGGCGAAGGGGAATATCCATGGGTGAATGGCCTTGGCTCCTTAACCAGACCACACTTGGTGTGGGATGCAGGTGGTGCTAACCAGGAGCGTGGGTCTCCCTTCCCCCAGAGCCATGCATCCTATGCAGAGATGAACCTGCCCCGTGATGAGGATGGCAACGTGGACTGCAAGGCACTGGTGGACCAGCTGCGCATCTGCCCCACACTGCAGGAGCAAGCGGACATCCTCTACATGCTCCACATTCTCAAGTATGATGAGCTCCATGTGCTGCTGGCTCACCGAGCAGAGAGAGAGCTGGCACAGCCACACATTCATCCCAACCTGCAAGTCCTGGGGGCTGCCTAGGGGGCAATTGCTGACTATAACCCAGCATCTCCTTTACTGCAGGGGGCCCGAGTGGCCCACAGGGCTTGATAGTGAGCCTGGCCCCACCGTCAAGGAACTCCTCACTGAGCTTTATGTGCGGGTGGGGCACACACGCCAGTGGGCACTAATCCGCTACATCTCTGGCATCCTCAAGAAGAAAGTGGAAGCTCTGGACGAGGTAATAATTGTGCAGCTGGCCTGTAGCAGGCTGAGGTCCATCAGGGAAGAGGCAGCAGAGTAGGCAGAGGAGCTGTGGCTGCATCAGCTCTGCCTCCTCTGCCTTGTGCTGAGGCCCCAGTCTCTGAGCTGTTGATGATGCCTGGGGTGACCCTTTCTGTCCCCAGGCCTGCACTGACCTCCTGTCTCACCAGAAGCACTTGACAGTGGGGCTGCCCCCAGAGCCACGTGAGAAGACCATCTCCACGTGAGTGTGGCTCCTCTCCCTCTCCCTGCTAGATGTGACCCCTCTGCTCTGGAGTCTGTGGGCAGGAGCGGCTCTGGGTGGCTGTCCCCAGCCTGTATCTCCTCTCTGGACTGTATAGACCAGGAGGGATGCAGAGCTCACCATGCTGCCTCTCACCTGCTCTGCTGTTCATTGTCTCACCAGCCCAATCCCCTACGAGCAGCTTGTTCGTCTCATTGATGAAGCCAGTGAGAAGAACCTCAGTGTGTCCATACTCACCCAGGTGAGGGGCCAGGGTGGCAGGGGTCCCCACAGCTGGGTGTTTGCCCTGGTGAGCAGCAGTGGGGTGATCTGCCTCTTCCCCTCCAGGAGATCATGGTATACTTGGCCATGTACATACGCACACAGCCTGCGCTCTTCGCTGAGATGTTCCGTATCCGCATTGGGCTTATCATCCAGGTGATGGCAACGGAGCTGGCGCACTCCCTGCACTGCTCAGGTACATGTGGTGGGGACAGAAGGAGAAGCACTGTTAAAAATGGGCAGCTCAGTACCAGGACGAGACCAGTGCTTCCGCTGCTTAACAGAATGGGATGCAGGGTAGAAATGTCCCAGGAGAGCTGTGAAGCAGGATACAGCATCCCAACTCTGTTCTTTCCAGCTAGAGAAGCCACTGAGAACCTGATGAATCTCAGCCCATCAGACATGAAGAGCCTCCTCTACCACATCCTCTCTGGCAAAGAGTTTGGGGTGGAAAAGAGCGGTGAGTCTCAGCAGGGTTGAGAGAGCATTTCTGGGCAAAGCTGCATCCTAGTGCGGAGGGAGGCCAGCTCCAGGTTTTCTGCCTGTGGAGGACATCCCTGCTCTCCTGTATGTTCAGCACAGCTGCTTCTGCACTGCAGTGGTCCAGCGAGAAGCCATGCTCTTCAGCAGGGTAGTGCTGAGCTGATTTCCAGGAATCGAGATGAAGCGCTGTGGCTGCTGGGGCTTTGCTTAGTTTGGCACTTGGGCTGGTCAGGCTGGAATTGAAGCAGTTCTGTGGAATTGAAGCAGTTCTGTGCTCATGGATCCCTGGTGCTGGTTGGGATAGAGGGCAAGGGTATGCAGAGGTACCAGTGCCTGAGCAGCAATGAGGGACGTCTGTGCCCTGAGCCACGGTACCCACTCTAGATCTCTCTTCCCCTCCAGTGCGATCGGTTGACTCGTCCCTCACCACTGCTGTCTCCATCCGTGAGGTGGAGGCTGTCGGGGCCACCAAACCTGAGCGTGCTGGCCTTGTCAGGCTGAAAAGTGAGATCAAACAGGTGAGGACAGATGGTGCAGGGTGCTCCTGCCAGGCTTTGTGGGGACAAGCAGCTACAGGATGGGTGGGATTGATGGAAGAGCAGGAGGGACCTCTTTCCTGGGTTTTCGAGAGCTCACATCTATATCCAGGAGTGCCTTTTGGCTCCAGTCCTGCCCTGGGGAGAGAACTGGGGTAAATCTGTTGGTGGGGGTTGCTCTGGCAGGGCAACATAGGGGGAAGACAGGAGTGCTTGAGAAGGTGCAGGGCTGGGGAGGACCACACAGTGTCCCGGGCATGGCTGGTGGTGTGGTGGGCCTCTTCCAGCAGCAGAAACTTCATTTCCTTCTTCTCTTGCAGCAATTGGATAAACGTAGGCAGTCTCTGACTGGGAGTAAGGTGAAGCCACCCTGGTCCTCCTGCAACCTCAGCTTTTATCCCTCAAACCACGCACCAGGGCAGCTTCCGAGCATGCATGAGTCGATGAGCTTTCCTAAACAGTCCTCCCGAGCAAGCTGCTGCAGCAGTGAGCTGATTTCCCCTCTCAGCAGGCTCAGGGTTGCTCGGGGAAAGGGGGCTGACTCCCTGGGAAGAGGTCGGCATGGCTTAACATGCTGTGGGGGCCCAGGGCTGACTGTGCCCAGGAACCTTCAGGGAGCTGCACTTTGAATGGGACCTGCTGTGTCTGGACTGGAGGGAGGAAGGCTTCTTTAAGCCATGGGTGTACTGGCATTACAGCCAGCTAGGAGCTGTGCTCCACAGCTGCTGTGGCCAGATAGATTCCATTATACCTACAAAACCTTGCTGAGCAGGGTGGCATGTTGTTTCCAGTGCCATGAGCAGCAGTGGCCTTGCCAGGCAGTTCACTGGTGATCGCTGGAGTCTGCCTGTAGCCTCCCCAGCTATTTCTTCTCTGGGGTAAGAGGTTCCTGTCCAGCTACAAGTCACAGGACCTTCTCTGGTGCCTGGCATGTGTCCAAGAGGAGTCCTGAACTCTAGAAGGGGTCCTGTCCTCAAAGAGACAAGGCCTGTGGGGACCAGGCCGATGCAGCAGGTTTATGGCCAACCTGCTGCCACGTGAAACCTGGCATTGCAGAAACCACATATGTGATGAGGAGGGTCGTCTACGTGCAGTGACCTTGCTGCTGGCCCTCCAATCTGCCCAAGCCTATATCCCTGCCTGTGCCAGCAGCCAACAGAGCAGTAGCAGCCCCACTCCCGTGTGCTGGCCAGCACAAGCCCGCTACTGCTGCAGCACCAGCATGCGGGGGCCCCACTGCCACTCCATGCCCTGCCGCAGTCCTTCCCCTCTGGTGCTAACGTGAGACTTTCTGCAGCTCGCTTTTCAAAACTACCTCTCAACCTCCAGCTAACTGCAGCCCCTGGGATAACTTCCCCATGACCTGAGCTTGGTCCGTGCTGCTGCTGCTCTGCTTCCTGTGGTGGCTGTCCTGCTCCAGCAGTCTGACTTTTGTCTCTCCCTTTCTCCTTCAGCCCCTCAGTTTGCAATCCGGGGATGCCGACTTGAAGTCCTCTCTGGTAACCTGCGTTTGTTGACTGCATGCATAGGGTCTGTCCTGCTTGTGCCTACGGAAAGGAGCTGTGCTCTGGAGGTGCTGGGTAGCCAGGGCTGTAGGGTGGGCTTTGGGGGCAGGAGGTGGAAGCTCTGCCCTGGGAACCAGGCTGGGTGAGCACAAACTCATGAGCAGTAGTGGGCTGCATTCTTGTGGGGTATTTAACTGTGCAGCAGTCTCTGTTGTCCTTGTTTTGTCTGCCCAGTCCACTGGACACTCAGAGCTGCTGGGCAAGGGCTCCTTTTCAAGCATGCTGGAAGACCAGGGCAGCAAGGACAGCCGGCAGGGCCAGTGGCAACGGAGACGGCGCCTGGATGGGGCCCTCAACCGTGTTCCTGTGGGCTTCTACCAGAAAGTCTGGAAGGTCCTGCAGAAGGTGAGCTGGGCATCTGACTGGCTTTTTTCTGTGCATGTGAGCCCATGGTCCCAGACACCAGCCTTGCCAGAGGGACTTGAGCACCTAGGGTTGATCTCTGATGTTGTGTAGATACATGCTTCATGGAAAAGTCCTGCAGCTGGCCCTGGAAAGCTAGGGAAGACCTGGAGCTGCCTTGTAGGCATGCAGGGCCTACCTCATACTGTGCTGACTCTAGCAGAAGGGGGCTAGATCTGCTCATGTGCTTTATATATTAGCCAGGCAGTGGCAGGGCTGGGGGCTGGAGCAGAATCTGAAGCAGCTCCGGGCACAGCTTGTCCTCGGCACAGTAAGCTGGGGAGCAGAGCCTCGTGCTGTGTTCAGGAGGGCTCTGGCTGATGCTGAACCTATGGGAAAGGAGTGATGCCGTGCAAAGAGTCAGGAGGTGGTGCTGGGGTGTGGAGACAGTGCGCAGCAGTGCTCAAGTGAGAGGGAGTTGGTGGGCTGGACCTACATGTCTTAGCACAGTGCCATGGTCTCCTTCTTGTTCTGCAGTGCCATGGCCTCTCCGTGGAGGGCTTTCTTCTTCCGTCTTCAACAACGGAAGAGGTAGGACCTTTATGTAAAGGGGAAACAGGGCAGGTGTTGGGTGCTGGGTTGCCGTGGATGAGTGCCCAGCAGAGCTCAGGACTCATGCTGGTGATGCAGTGTTCTAGGGGTGTTTCTCCTTCCTCACAGATGACTCCAGGGGAGATGAAGTTTGCTGTGCATGTGGAGTCAGTCCTCAACCGTGTGCCCCAGCCAGAGTACAGGCAGCTGCTGGTGGAGGCTATCTTAGTGCTCACCATGCTGGTGGACATGGAGGTGCACACCATTGGCGGCATCATAGCTGTGGAAAAGATCTTGCAAACGGCCAATGACCTCTTCTATGAGGAGCAGGTAGGGGGCAGGCCTCACGCAGGGGCCACAGCCTGCACCCGAGGCCGCTGGCTACATTCTCCGCAGCTATGCTGGGTTCACCTACCTGGAGGGTCCTGCCTGTTGTCCCCATTGTGTTCATGGGGCACAGCAAAGATGTAGTGTCCTCCTGCTGCTCACCATCAATGAGCTTCAAAGTGTCACACTGCAAGTGCAACAGAAGATGCTTGCGGTGAAAGCTGGTGACAGGGCTGTCCTTATTCCTAATGCTGCCTTTCTTCTTCCTTGCCCAAAATCCAGAAAGCCCTGGGTGCTGATGACCACATGCTGGAGAGGGATCCCACGACGGGCATCTGCAGCCTGCTGTACGACAGCGCACCGAGTGGTCGGTTTGGCACCATGACTTACCTGGCCAAGTCCGTGGCCATGTATGTGTACGATTTCCTGCCCACGGATGGCTGCTCCATGCAGTAGCTCCCGCAGCTCCTCTCCGCAGGTTGCAGATGTTGCGAGAGGATCGTTTCATACAGCTTTTAAAGATGGGCATTAGGCTAGTTTGCAGGCAGCTTCTGTGGCCATCTCTCCTCCCAGTCCTGGCCTCTGGGTAGGTGAGTGGCTCTCCCAAGGAGCTCTTCAGGAGGCCTGCATGTGGCCTGTGGAGCAAGGGCTGGCAGAGAGAAACTGAGCTTTGAAGCCTGCTTTTGTTAGAAGTGTCTGCCTCCATGGCTCCTCCTGGGCTATCACCCTTGCAGGGGCCAGTGTTGGAGGGCGATGGAAAGGGCCCCCACACCAGGAGTGTGTGCTCAGCACTGCAGGGATCCCTGGCCAGCTCACGCTCTCCCTGCCTCCAGCAGATCTGAGGTTTTTAACCTGTTCTGTGCTGCTTTTTATTCCAAATCTGCAGAGTTTATACTAATATAGGCTGGAGCCCTTTCTCTTCCTGCTGCTGATGGAAAAGTTTGGTTAGAGGAATAGGAGACACCGCCTGAGCCTCTCTCCCAGAACACTCAAAATTGAAACAGCCACAGCTCTGCTGCTTGGAAGTAGGCAGCCCATCATGCCCGCCCTGGGGGTCCTGTGTGCAGAGCTGGGTAGGCTGTGGGAGCCAGCAGCATCCCAAGGTGATAACAGATCCCTGTTACCACCAAGCTGTGAGGACAGGGCTTCTGGCTGGCTGGTGGCAGCCCCTCTGTGCCATCTGCTGTCCCTGGCAGTGTTGCTAATGGCTTAGTGGCTGGTTCCCGAGTTCCTATGTGCCCTGTGAAGCAGCTCGGAGCTGGCTGCTTGGTGTGGCATT
>JAVSBS010003105.1:0-23883 GCA_033124195.1 Coracias cyanogaster
CTTGAGCTCTTGCTCAGCATTGATCAGATCCCCTCTGAGGCTTCTCTGGTGCAGCTCAGCAGCCCCAGGGCTCTCAGACTTTCCTGGGCACAGAGATGCTCCAGGCCCCTCAGCATCTTTGTAGCCTCCATTGGTCTCTCTCCAGTAACTCTTGTCTTTCTTGAACTGGGAAGCCCAGAACAGGACAGAATACTCCAGAGGTGGCCTCACCAAGGCAGAGTAGAGGGGGAGAAACATCTACATAGTTGGAAAGAGCCAAATGGCAGCTACTTCACCTCAGCTCACAAATGGGCTAATCAATAATTAAAAATCCCATCTGATGAACAGCACTGGTAGCAGGACGTGCTCATGGGAATACATCCCATGATAGGAATGACACGTGAAACCATGACATGCTTCTGTGGGCTGAGACGGTCAAGCGTGAGCAAGTGGAATGTAAGCTAATGTGGGAAAACAGAAGATGGCTCTTGAAAACAGCGGAGTTCTTTGTGAAGCAGATTGTTTCTGACAAAACTTTTACAGGAAAGGTGTTGATCTCAACACACCAGCTTTTTTTTTTTTTTTCTCAAAAGAAGAAAAATTGGCAACAATTTCCCACCGATCCTACAGCAAAGGAAACATGATCTCATCTTCCCCCAGAGTAGCTCCATCAGCTTCCAGGTGATAATTCATTCACCATTGTCAGGCTCTCATCAGTTTACACTACCGGATCTGTGTGTTTGCATTGTTGATATAACACCTCTAATCACAATATCTGCGATGAATACAGATATTTTCCCTCTTAACTTTTCCAGCTTAAACTCATTAAGATGATAGTCTGCTCCTTAGATTTGAGAAAGCACAAATTTAGGTGATGATCTCAATTTTTATGCCTTCTGCAGCCAGGGTTTCTAATGTCCTCCTCCATTCCTGCAGGCACCTCTGAGATGATGAGTTACTATATGGACACAACCATCGGCAGCGCGGCCCCTTATCCTTTGGCTCGCCCTGGAGTGATGGTAAGAAGGGAGTTTGGGTTGGTTTTCTGTCCCTTGCAGTGGGTTTCTCTTTGGTTGGTGTGACATTTTCACCCCACTCACTGGCATGGCTTGGTGGCCATGGTTTCAAGTAGTTCAGAGCAGCGTCCGAACACCCAGATCTTATCTGAACCTCTCAAGCTGGCAAACCTCAACTGGAAATAGGATTGCTGCCTCGGATTTCCTGCGCTTGTGTTGGGAGGAGGGTTGTGAGGGTAACCATTGTCCCACTACCTCCGCTCCCTATGCTGACCTTCACCTGCTGGGGCTGAATGCAGTGGGATCAGCACAAAGCAGATCAGGCTCTGGAAAAGGTTCCGTTGGTTTTCTGGAGTTTTTAGAGAACTTTGGTGCTCCATATCCCCAGCCAGCTCCTTTCTGTCTGTGCAGCTGATGGGTGGTTATGTATAATATATCTTAGAGTGTGATCCTGGGCATGCCCATGCTGACTGCCAGCAGCAATGGGACAGGTTTGACCGTGCTCTGACCCTTATTTAGAGAAATCACATATTTTAATAGAAGTTTCCCTCCAGAAATGCAGGCCAGTGTGCAAGATCCTAGCCAAGGTCGGATGAAAGCTGTAACTCTGAGCTGAGACACCAAGCTGCACAAAAGACTTTCTAGAAAGCAAAGAAGAAGAAAAAAACACTCTGATGTGAAATATTTCTAACGCAGCTCGATATTTTTCCTTTAAATGGTTCCAAGCATGTGGTTGGCTTTTAAATATTGATTGGAAATGAAGCAAAACTATTTCCCTTGCAGGGAAATAATAATAAAACCCTGAAAACTTCCTGACTTTATTTGTACATATGTATACGTTGTTATCCCTGAATATATATTCACGTATATGTACCATATGTATACTACATGGTGTATATATACACCATTGTGTGGATATGGTAAATATATATACAAGGTATATACATAGATATACACTATATGTATATACACTATATGTGTAGTGTATATATACACTATATATACTATACACTATATATATATATTTTATAGACATGTATTTATGTTTATATATGTATCTATAAATATATATATGTAAATAGCTATGTATAACAAAATGAAAATTATATCCTGCCTTTATTTCCATACACCTACATATGCTTGTATATATAGTACATATATTTCCTTTATAAAGTTTTGATGTAACTTTATATAAAATAAGAAACCCATGTGTAGTATATAGACATCTATGACCTAGGATTACATACATGTGGGTATATACATGTATGTATCACACATATGATCAATACATGTATATACTTAATGTATTTGGTGTAAGCATATAATAATACACTATATTATATGATATATATGTAACTTATATACATATATGTGGAAGTTATGTATATATGGATATACATCTGTGTATATACTTCATATGTACACACTCCATATGTACATATACATGTATGCATGTGTACATACACACATATGTCCATGGACACATAAAGACAGCTAACACAACTATAAATACAAAGATCATAAATATAAATGCGAATAAAAATCACAAATAATATCAATATAAATAGGAATATGAACATAAACATTATGGCTTGCTCCATCTCCCCTCAGCACAGGGCAAGGCTGTGACCTGGGGCAGGGCCGCAGCCCCTCCACCCCTCTGCCCCACATTTTTGGGGGTCTACAAGTTCTATATTTTTCAGCTCACGCTGCCAAAAAATAATGATTCCATTTCGTGGAGCTAAAACAAGCCCCCTCTCATGGAAGATGAGGGCCTTTGGCTGGCCCTGAGGAGAGCCCCCTCCCCGCCACCATCTTGCTGAGCACAGCCTCACTTCTGGCCTTTGGTTTTTTCCCTCACGTTTGTTTAAAAAAGAACCTTTTTTGGCCTCAGGTGGGCGTGTTTGGATGATACTGTTTTATCCACTCAAACCCTGCCAAACTGGGGCTTCGTGTCTGACTGGGGCTGCGGGGAAAGGTGCGCTTGTGCCTTGCACAGAGCGGACATTTTGGGGCCCCTCTCCCCTGACGTTTCTCCCTCTCCTGCTCCCAGAAGCCAGGAGCCGGTGTCCCCTGCGAGGATCCCTGGGTGACCTGCGGCTTTCAGTCCGCCTGCTGCCAGCCGAGGACATGCTGCCCGCTCTGGGATGAGCCGGCTACGCAAGAGGTGCCCACCGGCCTGGAGCACTACAGCACGGGTAGGACACGGGTTTGAGGGGGCGATTGCAAACAGTGATGGTGGCTTCACCCCCAGCCTGGAGCTGTGGGGCTTGGCAGTGTGTTCTGGTGAAAAGAGGCAACTTAAAGGGCTGCCATGCTCTTGTGTATTGTTCATTGTGTTCCTCTGGTCTCCTTCCCCCTGTATTTCCTTTCTATCTCAGTCCTGACTGCATTTATTGGGGCGGTTTGCCCTTAATACAGCCATAGGGCACCTACCACATCATCAGCCAGATCCTTGCTGACTGTCAAGGATCTCCATCTGTGAGGATGGGGGTCAGAAAGCACATAGAAACTGTAAAACTGCTTTGTTTAACTCCACCGCTGGAGTGAGACTCCACCTGGAGTACGGCATCCAGTTCTGGAGCCACTATGACAAGAAAGATATGGATGTGCAAGAATGTGTCCAAAGAAGGGCCACAAGGATGTTCAGAGGGCTGGAGCACCTGTCCTATGAAGACAAACTGAGAGAGTTAGATTTATAGTTTGGAGAAGAGAAGGCTCCAAGGACACCTTTTTGTGACCTTCCAGTATCTTAAGGGGGCCTGTAAGAAAGCTGGTGAGATACTTTTTAGGATGTTGGGCAGTGGTAGGACTAGGGGTAATGGGTAAAAACTAGAGGCGGGTAGATTCCGATTAGATGTTAGGAAGAAGTTCTTCACCATGAGGGTGGTGAGACACTGGAACAGGTTGCCCAGAGAGGTGGTAGAAGCCCCACCCCTTGAAGTTTTTAAGGCCAGGCTGGATGGGTCTCTGAGCAACCTGATCTAGTGAGAGGTGTCCCTGCCCATGGCAGGGGAGTTGGAACTAGATGATCTTTGAGGTCCCTTCCAACTCTGACAATTCTATCATTCTATGATTCTGTGATGCTGAAGGATGGGAGCTTCCTTTTCCCAGCCATGGATGCCCAGCTGGGAGAACCCCTCTCGTCTTTCGGGTGGTATATCTTCCTTGCCTTTAGGGACTACAGCCCTGCTTACTGCTCCCTGGGGTCTTGACAGACAGGAGGATGATGTCTCCAGGAGGATACCATGGGGAAGGTGGACATGTCCACCTGCTGGTTGCAACTTCAATGTTTCCAACTTTTCTTCAAGGTTTCCAACTTTTCTCATAGCATTTGCAGGACTGACGTCCTCACCAATGGCTTTGGAAAAGCAATGTGGCTTCCACAGAGGGTTGCAAGGAGCCACAGACTTCTGAGTTTTAATTCTACTGTGGAATTTTGGGTTTCCAGCCCTTGTAACTCATTGCCTTGCTCCTTGGGAGGGTGGTGGCATGGTCTTCAGGTGGCCACAACTCCAGATGAGTGCTCTCAGGGCTGTGTGGTTACAATGCGCTGCACAGCTAAAGCAATTCCCTGACTTGGGCCAACATATCATCATCGCTAACTCATTCATAATTTGAGAGCCGTTACAAAATCGCTGGTGACTAATTCTTGCCCTGCACATTGTTCAACCCGTGAATCTACAAGCTGAGCTTGCAGTTTGGGCCACTTCTTATATAACCAGCTGGCAACGCAGCTGTTGGGCAGGCAGTTGGTCCTCCTGCCTGTGGGATGGGTGATGAGACATCAGCAAAGAGCCTGGTTGTGCTGTGGCAGAGAAGAGGGCTCCGGTACTCCGTGGCACAAGCCAACCGCCGGAGCCAAGAGAAAAAGCTCAAGTTGCACATATGTGACCTTTTCGAAGGGCCAATATGAAGTTTATGTTTCGCTTAAGTCCCACATAAGCCTATCGTGAAGCACGTAAATCCCATGTAAGCTTTTGCATGGCATGTGCTGGTCTTCTGTGCCTTGTTCCCGGCTTGTTAGTTATGCACATTGGCCCCTTGGGAGGGGATGTTTAGAGACTTTTTGCAGCTAAAGAGTTCAGCAGAACCAGCGACTGTTGCGGTCAAATGTACAGTTTGAAATCTCTCCTTGGCAAATATTCAGGCATTTCAACTTTTTTTTCTTTCCTCCTTTGGTGAGCACTTGTGTGTGAGCAGGAGATGGACGCAGAGCTCTGCGTCTGTGGCTGGAGCAAAACCCTGCTGCTGATTCCCAGCCCTTAATTTCAGCTCTTTGCTCAACTCCTGTGGGTGACCTCTCTCAGCACGATGTCAACTCTGCTCTGATGATATCTGCCCTTGCAGCATTTGGATTTACTCAAACATTCTGCAAATCTGTGCCTGGAAAGTTTTCTTTGTGTTTAGGTTTTTTTGCTTTCCCTACCCTCTCCCCTTTTCTGTGAAAGTGCTCTCTCCAGGGACCAACGTATCTGCGGCCCAGATCTTCATTACCCCATGCTGGGTCTGTGAAATTTCTTGTTGCAGAGACCAGAGCCTGGCTCAAACCTCAGCGAAGTCAGTGAAAAAAATAAAAGCTGTCGTTGTCTTCAACAGGTTTCGGTCATCTTTTGGTACAGGACAGGCCTCTGGTTCTCTCGCAATACCTAAAAATGACTTTTCAGTTCTTCTTGTTGCAATGCAAGGTACTTTTTCTTTGACTTTTTTTTTAATGCTGTTGTTTCTTCAGTCTAGAGCAGTTTCTAATTTTAAATGAGAGGAAACTCTCATTTGTATATACAGCCAGGAACGGTCTTTCATTTCTCCTTTGTGTTTTGGGTGCGTATTAAAACCATTTGTCATCTATTCTTCTGGTGTACTAGAGGCTATTTTGGTTTCCATGGTCTTGCTGTTGGTGAAAGAAGCAAGTCAACAAGGAAAATGCAAGTGTGAATGTATCCTCTTGCAACAGAAACCCACAACATTTCTAAAAGTTTTAGAGCTGCTTGCGTTTAGAGAAGATATTTTGCCTTTGAAGCTCAAGTGAGTTTATTTACACTGTGCTTGAAGTCCGATAAGATTATTTGGCGATGTGGATAAAGGGAAGCCCGGTGTGGATTTAGCGTGTTGATAAAGATGGGGAGGGACGGTGGGGTCTTTTTGTTTAAAAAGCAAAAATTTGGACGTGATATAGAGTCGGTTTTATTTGTCAGCTTGCTACCACAATCTGCGGTGCATATGTTGGGACTATTATTGCCTGGAGAATCAACCTAAAATGGGTCCACAGCAAGCAAAGGGCACATCCCAGAGGTGGTGGAACAAAAACTAGCAAGACGGGAGCTGCTGCTGGTTTATGAGAAGTAGCTCTGCTGCTTGGGCAGGTGGGAATCCGAATGGAAAGGCCATTGCACCTTGGTTCAACCACCAGGCAGCCCTCAAATGAAAGGTGCCATGTGTCTATCTGAAGCAGCAGGGTTGCTGAAAGGACACTGGAAGCCACACTTAGGGCCATAGGTTTAATTCATGAGGTAAGAGTATGCTGGTATTACCCTCTGGTAATGTTTTTTTTGGCTGATACAAGATCAGGCATAAAACTGGAGTGGAGGGAAAGATTTGATAGCGATATTATGATTTCAGCACAGATCCCAAACCAGTCTGTGTGATTCTGTGACAGTCCTGGCCACCTTTTTTGAGCCGAGGCCACTTTGACAACCCCTTCCACTCCGAAGGGGTTTGTTTTCCTTGGTGATAGGGGAGATAAAACTGTTGTTAATGGCCAGTGAGGGATGAAACGACTCTGGCTGAAGAAGTTCCTAGGACTGTTGTGCTGGATTAGCACACTTGGATTGAAGGTCTCGCAGCCTTTTGGATGCTACAGGAGCATTTAGGGGAGCGATCTTGCTTTCACTGAGGCAAATAGGATTGGCTTTGGGATTTGGGGGGTTTTTCATGGACATCAGGTCCTGCAGCCTGGGCTATAGCGGTGTTGTGCTGGCTTTGGCAGGAAAGTAAAGCCCTTGTAGCTGGAGCAACGCGTTGATCTCTCCAGCCCAGCCTGGACTGCAGGCAGGAGTCTCACGGGGCCCTCCAGCACTTGTGGCCAGCTCTCCTTGCTTTTCCCCACGTTACCCCCTGCTTCAGCATGAGACCTGCTCCTTCCCTGGTGGAGATCCCTGGAGGAAAGCTCTTGCTGTGAGAGCTTTCTGGGCTGTCTTCCAGGCCCCCGCTCAGAGGAAGGGGGCTTGGGGAGGAGGAGGAGGCGGGGGGAAGGTGAAAGCTGACCAGGCTCAACCCGATGGCTTCTCCAGCTGCAGCACATTTTCGGAGCGAAGCTTTTTTTTAACAAAAAAAAAAAAAAAATCTGCTTTTTTTTTCCTTGTCCTTTTATCCTATTTTTAACTGCGGCCTCCTTCCTTTTCTCAGCCTCCTCCAAGACTTCCCCCCTCCCCTGCGCTGCTGCTGCCTCCCCCGCACGCTTTCTGCAGAGATGAATGGGCGTCTTTTCACATCTGCTTGCGGCTCCAGACCTAGCAGGACTTCTCAGACCTTGTTCTCCTGGACAAAACTGGCCAGTCTGTCCTCTCCCCTCTTAATAAACGAGGAGTGGGGTGGAGGAAGGAGAAGGGAAACAGAATAGGGGGAGAAAAAAATGGGGAGCCGCCATGGGGAGGGATGAGTGAGAGCCAAAGCGATGGATGCTAATTCATTCCAAGGCTTCACAAAAGCTGTGCACAAAATCCTGGCTCTGCCCAACCTGCTGCTGGTTGTTCTCCCCGATCCGCAGCTCTCCCTGGCCACTCGCTCTGGCCAAGGGGATGAAGGAGACCTTTCTGCTGGGCTCTTATCCTCTGGCTGGGAAGGGGACACAGCCTCTTGCAAGCCTTGGGGTCTGGTGTTGTTGGAACAGGTTTTTCTTTGAGCTTTTTTCTTTGTGGCAGTTTTTGAGTGTTTCATTGGCTCCAGTTAAAGGCATGTCACATCTACTAGACCTGGGTTTGTTGAAGGACATGCATAATTTGCTCCATGAAGAGCACTTAGTCCAGTGTGTGGGTGGAGAGAAAAGATCCCTCTATGCCTTGTGAATGAGTTGAGGAGCCTTGGGCTGCCTCTGGTGTCCGAGATTCTCCTGGACATTTTCAAGGGCCCTGGAAAGGATGCTGAGCCCTTACTGGTTTGCTCTTCAGGTCTGTGGGAACTGGACTCTGTGTCTGGTTTGTGTGGATCACAGGTGAGGAAAACACATGCAGGTGATCCCAGGTGACCCTGGTGGTGCTCCCTCCTCATCCTCCACTGTAACCTGCTGCAAACCAGTACTTGGAGAGGTTTATTCACGCCAAAGCGATAGAGTGACAAAAATCCAGGCTTTTGCTTTTCCATTTGTTTCCTGCCTGACTCTGGAAAAATCCCTGTCTTGTCTCTTAAAGACAAAACCCAGGGGAGCTCCCTGTGCATTGGGTCATCACCAGAGAATGAGTGCTGAGCTCCTTTCCCACTTGAGCTGCAGACTGGTGTCAACTGGGGATCAGCTGCTGTGCAAGGAGGGATCGTGCTCCGAGCAGGACGTTGGTCCCCTGGATGAGGCCAGGGGAGAGCTGGAAGGTTTTTGCCTGGGTTGTGGGTGATGGCTGCAGATTTGCTGAGGGTCTGCAGCATCACAGGGGGATGGGAGCTCAGCAGCACGCTGCACCAGGACCGTTACACAAGACCTCAGCACAGCAGAGACATGGACCTAGTGGAGTGGGGCCAGAGGAGGCCCCAGCAATGATGGGAGGTGGAAGCCCTCTGCTGGGAGGCCAGGCTGGGAGAGTTGGGCTTGTGCAGCCTGGAGAAGAGAAGGCTGCAGGGAGACCTTCTGGTGGCCTTTCAGGACTTCAAGGGGCCTCTCAGAAAGATGGGGACAGAGTTTTTCATGGGGCCTGTTGGGACAGGACAAGGGGGATGGTTTGAAACTAAAAGAGGGAAACTTAGACTAGATCTAAGGGAGAAATTTTTGGTGCTGAGGGTGGTGAGAGCCTGGCGCAGGTTGCCCAGAGAGGTGGTGGCTGCCTCATCCCTGGCACCATTGCAGGTGAGGTTGGCCGGGGCTCTGAGCAACCTGCTCTAGTTGCAGATGTCCCTGGTCAGTGCAGGGGGGTTGGACAAGCTAAGCTTGAAAGATCCCTTCCCACCCAAATCAGTCTGTGATTCTATGATTCTAGACTTAGGAGGATTCATCCATCCAGAGTTAGGCACCTCCATGAGCCTGGACTTAGGGTTAATCACCCCAAATGACTTGTCCTAATGTCAACTGCTGGAGGAGACCTCAAAGAGAAAGTACCTGCAGAGAGGTGGCTTATAAACCTCACCTGCTCTCGAGTAGGAGGATGCTCCGCAGCTCTGTGCAAAGTTCCTCCCCATGCTGTGCACCCCAAAACTCCCAGGTCCCCCCAGCATGGCAGCGTCTACATAACATCCCCACTCACATTGCAGCATTTCTATTCCCTCTCCACACACATTTACCTTGCCATCAACTTACTTCTTCCTTATAAACCACTCCAGCTCCACTGGCTTCATTTCCAACCAGCGGCAAATATTGCCCAGATGACTCACGTAATGCGGAGCTCCTCATGAATCACCCCGTCTGCACGACTCGAGTGTTTTGTACATTTGCAGCCAACAAATTTCAGCCTTCTGGGTGTTTGCAAATTGCTCATTTGCTCCGGTGCGCTCAGCTTGGTCCGTGGTCTCCCGAAACATCGTGTGCTTCATGCTCGGACAATTGTACGCTGATGCTCTAAGGCAGCTGGGCCAAGCGGTCATGGTGGAGGGGACGTGAAGGTATGAGTGATATCCATGATATATCTTCTGTAATCCACCATCTTCAATAAGATAGCATTGCTTTTTCCACAGAAGAATGAAAGTCATAGAATCACAGAATCATAGAATCATAGGTTGGAAGAGACCTCAAGGATCATCTGATCCAACCCATCTCGGGAAAAGCCCCGTCTAAACAAAATGGCCTGGCTGAAAAATAGGTAGATAAAGGCTTGAAGAATAAAGTTTGAGGTTTTCCTTTGGAATATTGCAGCTGATTAATGATTGATATGGAAATTGGGGGGAATTTGGGGAGTTTTGAGGTCTTGGGAATCCAAGTAAGCCTCCCTAGGAAATACTGTCATTGTAAGAGGAGAGTCAAAACCAGTGCCCTGCACTGGCTCGTGGGCATCATTTTGCCTTGGTCAAGGCAGTAGGGTTTTGCTCTTTTCTTCCCTTTCCTAAAGGTCACAAACCAGCAAGTCATAATATACTCTAACGAAAAGAAGATTTAAGGCTGCAGGATTTTAAGACTGCTTCCAAATTGAAGCAGTTTGGGGACACTGAATAGGACTGGGACTGAGGTTTGCTGTTGTAGAGGTGTTGGGAATTTTGGTTTCTACACTAGGAGGTCTAACCTGAGAGCTCAGGATGGGAACTCTGAGATCTAGAGACCTCACAGAAGTTTCTCAAGTAGACCTGGTTCCCAGAAAATTCCCTGTGTGTTCTGGAAAGCAAACTAGCTCCAAAAATAGCAGTTGAGGCTTGTTTGCAACTTTTCACCATATTAAACGAACAACTTCTGAACAGAATCTTTGTGTTTTCCTTTGATTCACATTGCTTTTCAAATAAAAACTCGGCTTTCTGATGTTTTCTTCCCTTACTCCATTGCTTCTTAAGGAAAAACCATAAAAATTTAAAAACATAAGAGAAAATATCCCCACCACCACATTGAAGGAAATCCGTAAAACAGTAAAACTTGATTATTTTACCCCAAGACATTGCCGCAAAAAGTCTCTTGGACAGCAAGATGCTTTTTTTCATGCACTCCTTATCCCAGTTTCAGCCAAGCAATTCCTAACCCTTCATTTTCCGTTGACCACAGCCTGACGTTGCTCCTGGCATTAGCATTCACCACAAAGCCAGCCCTGAAATCAAACATTGCTGCTCTGCTCTGGTATCTTTTTTCCCCCTCTCTGCATTCATCACGTTGCTGTAAATCAATCCTATCAGCTCCTGAGTAAATAGAATCACTTCAAAACATTCAAATAACCTTACACACACTTTTTTTTTTTTTTTTTCCCAAAAAGGATTAAAATCAGAACCAATAAGGGAATTAATAAGTAAATACCAAAAAAAAAAAAAAAGTATGTACTTCAAGAGTTTTTTTTCATGCTCACCGGCTTTCTCCTCATCCAGGTATTTACAAGAAAAAAATCATAGAATGTGTTGGGTTGGAAGGGACCTCTAAAAGCCATCTAGCCCAACCCCCCTACAATAAGCAGGGACATCTCGAACCAGGTCAAGTTGCTCAGGTGTTGGGTGGTTTAACAGATTTCCCACATTTTGCTGTCTCACAGATAGGATTTGATGGGATTTTGCTTCCAGCAGATGGAAATAGTAGGTGGAAATAGGAGTGGGTGGAACTTACAATCCAATTGGACTCATTGCATCCACATGGTACCATAGGGAAGGTTTGCTCCTCAAGAGTTTGAGGTAGAATGCTCATTTGCAAATCTGCATTTTTATTTGTGAATCTCAGCTCTGGTGGCATCTCTTGGCTCTGGTGACATCTCACAGCTCAGCCTATATTTGGTTAAGCACTGGAACAGGCTGCCCAGGGAAGGGGTGGAGTCACCATCTCTGAAGGTGTTCAAAAAATGAGTAGATGTGGTGCTTCGTGACATGGTCTAGGGGTCAGGGAGATATCGGGACAAAGGCTGGACTTGATGATCCTAGAGGTCTTTTCCAACCTAAATGGTTCTATGATTCTATGACCCTTGGGCTACAGAAGTGAGATAAAACCTCAGACCCATCCTGGGGGTCTTTGGCTCCAAGCCCAGCCTTGCTGGAACAGATACTGAAACTCAAGGAGCCCTTGAAGTGGGTTATGTTGAGCCTCTTCTTTGCCAAAGGATCTTGCAACCCCCCTGGTGTGTCTCCACCCTCTTTACACGCACCAAGGCATTGGGGTTTTGTCATTAGTGGTGCAAGCCCTGAGATTCAGAGTGGTGGGAGAAACATCACAGCATGAGAAGGAGCCAGGAAATAAATAGATTAAAACCAAATCTCAAGCCTTGTAGCTGAGTACTACTAATAACAATATATTACGGCAACAGCAGAGGTGCAGGAAAGGCTCGATGTATTTATAGACCTAACTAACCCTCGGATCCAGGTGCCACCACCTTCTCCGCTGGATTTTGTTTCTGCCTGAGGATTATTTTGGAAAGAGTTGTTATTATCCCTGATTTATCGCTCTGCACTAGGGGGAACTCTTACTTTCTGCCGAGACAATTACAGAACCCTCACGGAGAGCCTCTTGAAGGAATCGCAGCCTCTGCTCCACCGCTGATTGCAGACAGACAGGCTGATGTTGCCTTACCAAAAGGATGGTTGATTAGGTATCAAGCTTCCCCTTCCCGTTACCTGCAGATGGTATTTTTGTCTGTATTAAACAGGCAGTTTAAAGCCTCTTAATTATTAAAACAACAGCTTGTGAATTGTGATGGAGGTTCCTAGGTTCCTTTTTTTTTTTTTTAGCCCTTTCTGGGGAGTTTTAGCTTTATTTTCCTTCTGTTTGCTGTTAGGAGAAGAGGTTCATGCACATGGGTTTGTGTCTCTCTGTTCTGCTCTCCTCCAGCTCACTCTGTATCCTTTACATCCCTCACCACCACCTCCAACCCCACCTTCCCAGGCTGATACAGGCCTATCGAGAATATAATCAGAATAAAGTCAATTAAGGACAGGATTAGACTGAGGAGAGGTTAATAGGAATGTGACAACAAGACATTTATTCGCAGTCTTTCCCTTCCACCCTTCACTGTCCGAGCCTATTTTCCCCAGGCCCATCAAAACCCAGCTGCATGCTAATGTTTCGTCAAGCGTGCCGTGATCTGTGCAAGGAAAGCCTTGCTGAAAAATTAAAAAAACACCCCAGAAAAGGGGCATCTGGACCCAACAACCCCTTGTGACAAAATTACCCCAGCCCTGCTACGTGCTGGTTGGTAACTCCTGGGAAATAAAGGTTTTAGCTCTGCAAGAACACACGTTTTAGCTCTTCTTTCTCCATTTTGCATTGTCTCCTGCCCTTTCTTTCCAAAAAAAGTTTCACAAGAAGCAAAAAACCACATCATTTTGAAGTCCAGCACACAATGTAAACCTTCCAGGATGGGCAGCAGCCACGCCATTTTTGGGTGGTGGATGACACGGCACCAGGATCATGGCTGCACCTTGAATTAATTGGGCTGGAGGCTTTAACCCACTGCTACACACTGAACTTTGGGGTTATTTTTTGAGCCATTTTCCCACAAGGTTGCATAGACACAACCATTTGAAGGCCAGAAATGCTCTTGCAGACTTTGCATGCCCGCCACAATTGCACCATGAGGACTTCTCCACGAGTGGCTTCTCAGAGCCCTTCAACTACCTCTGGGGCAGCTGAGCAGGACATATTCATGGCTGCTGGAAGCACACGTTGTTTCCTTTCTTTGGAAGAGTTCTGAAACACCAGCAAAAAATCCAAGGAGTATTTAGAGGTTGAAAGCGGGTTGTTAAGGCTGCTTTAATTGGCTGGTGCTACCTTCTGGGTAGATACCAACACTCAGCGCGATCATGGTACAAGCATGAAAATAAAAGGATGGTGCCAAAATCCCAAAGATTGCAAGGAAGCAATACATCTAGTGTGAAGCCTGGGAGATGTCCCAGCCCTACCAGGAAATATCCGGGTGATGATCTTGAAGTTCCCTTCTGTCCAAACCATTCTATGATTCTGTAAATAAGGATTTCTGTTTTGTCCTCTCTGCGCCTTCCACGGTTTGTGAAACTCCATCAGATCCTCCTTTGGCTGCCTCTTTTCCAAGGTAAGAAACCCAAGTTATTTAATTTCCTTTGCTATGAAAGCTTTTTTACCTCTTCTAGTTGTACCCATGAGGAATGAATTTCATTAAGCAATAAAAGCTCATTGGTCTGGTTTAGCTTAATTCATTTTCTGAGACGCAGGAAGGCGAGTATCCAAGTGGGGTGAGAGCCACACTAACTCCTCCTTAGTTGTCCTGAATTTCCCTATTTTGTACAAAAAGTCAGTTTATAGGGTTGATATCCCAAGGATCTGCGCCTGATTTTTGCAAAGGGGCAACAAATTCCCAAGATTTGATGATCCCACAGTTTTTTTGGGTGGACTTGGCTGCAGGTCCCATGTTGACCAGCGTGGGAAGCAACACACAAAGCAATGGTGGGTCTGCAGGTGGCCCTGGGTGCAAGGATGTTAATTGAGCCCAGAAAAGCTTGGCTGAAAGGAGATAAGAGGTGAGGAAATCATGCTGGGAGATGCAGAACCTGGAAGAACCGCTCTACAAACATGCACATTATTTGGGCTGCCACGGTGGAAGAGCATTTCATTTCCTTTCTGTGCTCATGTTCATGGCTGGGAGAAGATGCCCATGGAGAGCAAACACTGCAAAATAAACCACAGCCACTTTTCTGAAAGCTTTTGAGGACTTATTTTTTGGAAAATGTCATCCCGTTATTTTCACATTTCTTCTGTCCTTCTTGTAGGTGTGCTCAAAACAACCTCAAAATGACCTTCACTGGATTTCAGGGATGGATTCCTACCACCTCAATGCTGGGAGAAGTGCGGCCAAATCCATCGAATCCCACTTAAAAACTTCGCCAAGTCTCAATTCATTTGTCCCCATCATCTTCCCAGAGCCAACCAATCCTCCCGCAGCCCAGAGGCTTCACCTCTCGGGGGAGAGACTCACCCTCTCCCAGACCTTTTGTGAGAAGTGGCACCGTTATCCAATTTCCTCCTAATTGCACTAACAAGGATGAATTAGGACTTTCATCAACAGGGGCGAGTGATCGGTTTGGAGTCAGCCATGGGCGACGGAGCCAGAGATTAAACAAAACTATCATGTTAATGTCTAATAATACAACAGCAAGTGGAAATTAAGCACAAGACAAATATGCTGTGCCGGCGACATTGGAGAGTTTGTTCTTTAAACACAACGTTGTTTTAAAGGCAATGCTATTATTAGGGCCATCTAACTTAATTTCGTAGGCATAATAGAAAAGTAAATGTGCCGCAGTTGCACTTTATGTGCAATTTCGAAAACAAACCCAAACTGGGGGAGAACGCTGCATGTTACTGAAATAGCCACTCCAGCTAAATTCCTTTCTGATATACGTTAATTATCTCCAGCAGGGAACGGACGATTTCATTTGGAGCCGCGGCAGTCGGCTGGATGCTCCCCGCGATGGGAGCGAAGCCTGCGATGCGCTGAAAAAAACAGGAGAGCGGCTGTGGGGGTCCCCCCCACCCCATCACACTGCAAAACCCAGCGGGGTGTGTTAACCCCTGGTTTGCTGCCTTAGTATGAGGTGAGTTGATTTGTTCCTTCGTGTGGACCTACATTTATCATCTGGATACTCATTTATCATCTGGATGTTCAGCCTGGAGAGGAGAAGGCTCTGAGGAGACCTTATTGCACCCTTCCCATATCTGAAAGGGGTCTGCAAAAAAGCTGGAGAGGGACTTTCTACAAGGGCTTGTAGTGATAGGACAAGGCATAATGGCTTCAAACCGGAAGAGGGGAGATTTAGATCAGAAATGAGGAAGAAGTTCTTCACTCTGAGGGTGGTGAGACACCGGCACAGGTTGCCCAGAGAGGTTGTGGATGCTCCATCCCTGGAGGTGTTCAAGACTAGTTTGTGTGGTGCTTGGAGCAACCTGGTCTAGCGGGAGGTGTCCCCACCCATGGCAGGAGGTTGGAACTAGATGATCTTTAAGGTCGCTTCCAACCTGAATTCCACAGGATTCTGTGATTAAATGCATCACTCATAACTTTCCTACAGCAGCAGGTTTTTTGGGGGGATCTGGTGTTTTTTCCTGCTTTCCAGTGGGAAAATATTTCCATCTAGTTTGGTGGAGTTTGTCTCCCCCCAAGTGCCTGAGCAAAGCTTTCCTTGAGCATGGGAGCAGTGGGAGTGGGAGGTAGCTCTGGTAACTCCCCCTCGGCTCGTGCAGTGCAATCTCAGGATTGATCTGAGTCTAAAGTGATGCAATCCAATTCCCCTGCACGCATTTTGTTTTTTCCAGCGGTGATATCATTTTTCCCTTCTATTAAGTTGCATAAAAACTATGTCTCAGTGCTCGAACATTTCGTCCTGCACTTAAGGGAACGGTTTAGATGAGCAGCAGGGTTGAAAGCCCTCTTTCTTTATTAATATCTGGCTCTTCTCTAGGACATTACCCCCTGTTTTATGACAAACAGGGAGGCAGAGCAGGTTGTAATCATCATGGAGTGGTACTCAGTTCTCGTGCTTGTTGGTTTATCTCCTTCTGGCTGCATGTCACGTCTCCTGGACCCCAAAGGCAGGTTCACAAGGGTGTAAATCTGGCATCAGGGTGGGCTTTTGGCTCACGATGCTCAAGAAGATTCTGATCTGTGCCTTCATGGGCATCAGGGGAGCAGGGCATTGCACGGCAGCTCATGAGTGCTTCTAAAATATCACACTGGGAGCCATCTCCTCCATGGCCCCTTCCTCATGAGGGTCTCCCGAAGCCTAAAATAGGAAAGGAGAAAAGTTGCAAAGCACTTCCCATCCCTTCCTTTATGTCTCATTGACACAGAAAGGCTTTCTTCCCTGGCCGGTGTATTCAGCACATATTCAACACAATATGAAATTCCATCTCAGAAAACCCCAGAGATGGCTCTATCGACTGTCCTTTAAATAGAATTAAAATTGACCTGAGACAGATCTGCAAGCCTATTGAATTACACAGTCCACCACCAAGCTCAGGCTGGCCTTGCAGGAAGAAATAAAGCAGCCCAGAGCAGAAGTGAGGTGGACATGATGACATTATGATGGGAACCTCTCAAGATAGACTTGCACAAAATATGTGGCTTGAACTGGGCAGGGGATAAAAATTGAACCCCTCTGGTGTGGGTTGCATGAGTTTTTGGGTGCAACAAGTGAAGGGTGAGAAGAGGGTGCAAGATGCATTGTGATGACATGAAGAAACTCGTTCAGCCCTCTGTTCTTCCTCCTCAGCTTTGAGCTCCACGCTAAAATAATGAAGGTGGTGTGAAAAAAAAGCCCAGGAGCTGATCTGCTGTGGTTGTCGGGAAGCTGCCCCTCGCCTCAGCCGTGTTGGAGGAGATGGGAGATGCACAGGATTACTTAGTAATGCTTTTGGGCTTTTGACTGGCGTATATGCATATCGTGCCTGTGCATCCAGCCGCCTATCTATAGGCCATCTAATGGGCTCCGGTGGGAGCCCTGCCCATGGTCCACAAATCAGCAAACCTGGAAGCTCATCAGCGCTTCAGGCATCAGTGGCATTTTAAAAGACCTTTATCATGAGTGGAATTAACAGGATACATCCCTCTGGAACCTGTTAGCTATTTTATTCAGACCCCCACGGACAAAAAAAAAAAAAAAAGAAATGTTATGCATCTATTTTGTTTGAAAAAAATTATCTTTAGGGCATTTGTACTATTCAAGGCTGCACGATGCCAGGGGACAATGGGAGGCGTTTTATCAACTTTTCTTGCTGGTGAGGCCCAAGATATATAGGTCGCGTGGCAGGGTAAGAAGGAATCACTGTGAGCACCGATAGCCGCTCCTCGTGGGGTATCCCTGCCTTGGGGAGCAATATCCTGCAGGGATTGAGAAGCCGTGGAGATGTGGTGCTGAGGGACATGGTTTAGTGGTGCCCTGGCAGTGCTGGGGGAAAGGTTGGACTCAATGATCTTAAAGGTCTCTTCCAAGCAGAACAATTCTGTGATTCTATAATATCAGGTCTGCAAGAAGGTCCTACTGATCCAGGTAGTTTGGGGCTGGATGCCCTGGCAGGGAAGCACAAGGGAGAGCACTGGGATATGTGTAAAAGACATCACATCTTGGAATATTTTCTTATCCTTCTCTCCCTGGCGCAAACACGCACATGATGTTATCTCCTTGGTCTCCAAATGGGAAGAAAATGTTGACATGGCTTAAGAGCACACCCCTGATTTATACCTGTGTGCAAGCCCAGCTCAACCCAGCCCCAGCCGCGGCTATTAATAGCTGACAGATTTTAAAGAAAAACTACATAAATCTTCCCTTGTGCCATAAATACATTTCTGCCTTGGGAGACCACGAGGAAGCTCATTATACCACATCCTGAGAGAGAGGCATGTGTCATCTGCAGTGACAAGCCATGCATCCTCAAGTTACCTCGCTGACCGGGCCTGGGGAGCATTTGCTGGAGTTAAAGGGAGTTTGATGCTTGCTCAGGGCGGAGGAAGAGAAGATGGCTCTATTTCGGTAAGGCAGGAGCCCAGGAAACAGGATTCCTGGGTGTCATTCCCCTCTGCCTGGCCCCAGCAAGGAAATATAAACTGTAAATTAGGGGGAAAATGTGGGGGAGGCTGGATTTGAGGGCTTATGCAGGCTGCTATGTTTGGTGGGACATTTTTCTGCAAGTCAGTTTGCTCCCAAGGATTTTCCACATTGTTCATACCATAAAAAATAAAGGAAAAAACAAGGTTTGTACATGAATGTGGGTCCCGTGCAGCATCTGGTGATGCTCCAAGGACCTGGGACCAGAAGCCATCCCTGAGGAATTTCATATATCACTGGTACCATTACCTCCTTCTTCTTCTCATGGGTGGAAACAACTGGATGTTATCCAACTCAACAATTCCAGCTACACCACTGTGCCTGATGCGAGTCTTCAAATTCAAACCAGCTCCAAATCTCCCTAAAGTTTTCCAGTGAGCTTCTTCCCTACCAAAGGCTTTAAAAACCTCCCCTTTCCCTATAGATACAAGGCGCAGCTATAGATACAAGGCGCAGCTATAGATCTCTATTAGCATGCAACGCGGAGCAGCAATCTCTGTAGTACAAACCAGTCCTCCAGATTGAGAACTTGCCAAGTGTTGGATAAGCTGTAATAAAGTCTCTTGTTGTAAGAGCACCCCGCTGACACAAGCTCTGATCTGAAAGGAGTGGGAGCAGAATTAAATTCCCTCGGCTGAAGCCTGTCCATTATTCTTGGGCATTGGACTGCAAGAGCTGAAAAAGCCACTCTGGAAGCAATAAAGTGCTCGCTACGGAGAGCCCTGAAGTGTCGTGTGTGCTTGGCATTGGGAGAAATCGCAGAAGGCAGCTTCAAAATTACAGCAACTGTGGCTACGCGGGGCTTGCAAGAGGGTTTTTTCCAGGGGGAAGACACAAGGGATGGGAGCTGGAGAACCTGGAGGGAGAGTTGGGCTTGGCTGCACATTGCAAAGCCCACCTGATGTGGAGATGTGCAGTCCCGCAGTGCCTGTCCTCAGGCAAGTCACTTCAGGCCACATTTTTAATATAGTTTGAAGCTGAAAGGTTGAGCCAAGTGCTTTGTGGGATTTGCAGTAACATCTAAGTGCTGCGAGTCTTTGAAATCCTGCAAAATGGGTGAGGAATGAGCTGAAGTTGGGGGAGAAGAACAGCACAGGCCTGCTGCACACAGAGCATGGGTGTTGTGTGGCTTACCCAAGAGATAGCCAACACGGGTTTCCTCCAAAATACTCAGGAGTTTCTGGCTTTTCATACCAAGAAGCCTGAAAAGATACTTTTCAGCCTGAAAAACATTGCATTTCATCCTCCAAATCTTGTCTGTCTGCCTATCAGCCCCATCTCCCATTCCTGCCGCCAAGGGAAGAACTTTTCTTCTCCGACGCTGGCCGAACAGCTTTATTAAGATGCATCTTCTATCGATGCCCTTTCCTCTTCCTCCCGTGCCATTCCCCTGATCTTTGTGTCAGCTGCGAACTTTATCAGGGGTGACGTGATGTTTTCTTCCAGGTCATTGATAAAAATGTCAAATAACAGCAAGCCGGCCCTTGCAGGCAGCGGGGAGCAGAAGACCCTGTTGATTCTCGCATCAAGAGGTGCCTTTTGAAACTTGTCAACCAGCCAGTTTTTAATCCATCTAATTTCTGCCATGGTGATTTCCTACCTTCCCTAGTTTCTTAATCAAGATGTCACGCAGGACCCAACCTTGCAGGAGCCTGAGTACATTACGCTGACAGCATCACCTTTATCAGCCCAAATTTATAACCTCATCAAAAAAAGATATCAACTTAGTCGGGCAAGATTTATTTTCCATAAATCCCCCTTGATTGGCATCCTTTATGTTATTCCCTTTAATTCCTTATTAAACAAGTCCCGTACCAGACATCCCATTATTTTGCCCAAAATCAATGTCAAGCCGACAGGGCTGTAATTACACAGGTCATCTCGTTTATCCTTCCTACATATTGGCACAACGTTCGTTTTCTTTCAGCTTTCTGGGTCTCTCCCAGCGCTCAAGGGTTTATCGGAGATCAGTATCGCAGACCGACCTATATCTGACTGGGTGGCACAGGCAGGGATTGGATTCTTATGCATCCCACATGGAGACCTCAGTATTAATCAAAATTCAAAGATATTGCCATCCTACCCTTATGGGGTTTGAACCAATTTCTTACAAGCAGTGGAGGAAACGGCCAGAAAACAGCTAAACCAAATAAGTATACTCATCAAATATGCAGAAACACCTCAAAATATGTCAATGCCCTGAAATCTCAAGGATTTTGACATACATTGAGTGTGTGTATATAGATGAGCATAGTGAGGACTTTCTGTAAATGTTTTTCATTTCATTGCAACCCTGGTTTTCTGGCCTAGGAATCTTTAGCTCGAAGCTGGGTGAGCGCTTACAACTCACTCCGATGGAGCTTTCACCTTGCAATCTTTATTTCTCATTTGGGTTATAGACATTTTCCAGCATCTGCTGCCTTTGAAGCTATAAGTTAAAACTTCCACATAGCCTCTCATTGCTCCCAGTTCAGCAGAGGACAGAATATTTATCCGGGCATGTATTTTCAGGTGAAAGCTGCGCTATCAGCTCGGCACCTAACGCTGCTTGGACAGGAGCGTCAAAGGCAAAGGAAGGCATTTTTCATCAAAGCCGCTAGATTTCTCGGCCAATTTTTAAGCAGCTCATCCAGGGCATCCTGTTTTGTCCCTGCTGCTTTGCCCTGAGGATTTTCAAAGGAGCCTCTGGCTCTCAGCTGCGTGTTGAGCATCCCCTGCCCTTTCAGAGCATCTTCTTCTGCTGCACTCAACAGAAAGTGCCTCACCCTGTGCGGAGGAGAGTGATAAGGGGAAAGGAAGAAGTAGGAAAGGCTTCCAAAAAAATTCCCTGGAAGTAAAGCTTGGATCTGAGCCAGTGAAATAATTAGGAAGGAGGATTGCATTTTTATATTTTTTGTTATTAAGTTGTTTTTCCCCCAAGGCACCATTGCACCTGCTTGATGCTGGGAGGTTTTTTCCTCTTTTTTTTGTGCTGATGTTGGGATTTACCTTTCTTTTATCTTCCCAAAGTTCAGCTTCCCCAACTCTGTTATCCCAGGATATAGGAACAATTTTTTCTTTATTCAGGGAAGTGGTGGAGGACCCAGCATTGGACATTTTAAAATTTGGCTGGACAGGGTGCTGGACCATCTTATCTACCCTGGGCTTTTCCCAAGAAAGTCTGGACCAGATGATTCTTGAGGAACCTGCCAACCTGGTATTCCATGATTCTATGATACTTGGGGTGGCAGAGAAACTGAGGCAAAGAGGGTGACCACTTTTTGGCCGTATTGCAACCTACTGCTGCTCTCCTGGGGCTGAGCAACTTGGGGTTCAGGGTTACTTCCCTTCCCAAACCAGCCAAAAATCGCTGCAACCTTCCAAGACTGATGAGGTTAACATCTCCATGGCTTCTTGGGGAACCTACCAAATTCTGAGCCGCTGTTGGGCAAGGCCAACATCCTCTCCTGCCACCAAATCAATTAGAATCATGACCCAGTTCCTCTTCCATCCCTGACAGCCCCAGAGAAGCTATGGTTGAGACTGGCCAGGGATAAAAAGGTTCCCTGGTGTCACCAGCCTTGCAGGATATGGCTTTTCCCAATCCCTGAGCCTTGTTCGAGGAGTTTCATGTCTGCGGGCGTCACGCTGGATGCTTGTCTCTCCGGCTCCAGGCCTCCCTGAGGATATGACAAGCCAGAACACATTGCAGAAGGAGTTCAAAATTATCTATCGCCAACATCCACTTAATCCATCGTGAGGAGAAGCAAAAAGCTCTCCAGGCCTGCAGGAGCTCTGAACAAGCTGCTGTTTCTTATGCTGAGCCTGTGTTCCCACTTGTCAGTTTGATTTCTCAATGCTTTACAATCTCTGGTATTCTCGGTGAGGATACGGCGTCACGTCCATCACCCGTTATCACTAGGTCCCCGTGTTTCCCTTTCTTCTCTCTCAGCCTCTTTGCAATCTTGAACCAATGAAAGAAAAAAAAAGAAAAGGAAAAAAAAAAAAAGGAAAAGGAAAAGAAGCAGCAGCAGCAGCTTTTCAGTTCCTTATCCGCTGCAGCCTGGATTACATCCAGGCCTCTTGCTCTGATCCTTCAAGTTCCTGCTAAACATGCCCTGCATCTCCCGATAACATTAAATCTGCATCTCTGGTGGGCTTATCAGCGCTTCTGAGGACAAGCGGGGCTGGTGCGTGAGGAAGGAGCAACATCGCAACAGGTTATGGCGTGTGAGGAGATTGGGTGGAGGAGCATGGGCACCCTCTCGGCACTGATTTGCTCCCAGTTGAGTCTGGGTATGGGTGAGACCAAATGAAGCAGGACCACCTACACGCTGGGTTGAGTTACCCACGAGATGATGAATTTGCAGGCCCGATGAGGCCTCCAGGCTGCCCAAGGCTGAGACAGCACAGGTCAAAGTTGCTAGGGATAAAGAATTTGATTTTCCCGTCCCATTACTCAGAAACCAGTGCCCCATCAGAGCGCTGCAGCCGCTGGTCAGTGAGGCTTGTTGGTGCAATGAAAAGAAATTCCAGATTCATGCAGGAAGTTAATGAAGAGAAAGAGAGTCTTATTTTGGACTCATTACAGTCAGCAATGATGTCCAATTAAGAGAAATCCACTGCCTATCCCCAGCAGTGATTTAAAAATAGCAGATGTAGGCTTCAAGTCGTCTTGGGTTTAAAAGGAAGAGAAGAGGGATTTTAACTCTTTTAGGGCACTTTCTGCTTCAGGAGGGCAAGGCATGACTTGAAACCCATGAATACTGGTGAAGAGTGTCCCCAGGCCTTATTGACAAACTCTGACCTGTTGGCCATCAGGGCTGTTGGCCACTGGGGCAGTTGACGATTGGGGTTCACTACTTGGGCTGTTGGTCATTGGGTCTGTTGACAATTGGGACTGTTGGCCATTGGTATTTTTGACTGTTGGGGTTATTGAGCATTGGGGCTGTTGGCCATGGAGGCTGTTAGCATAGACTCTTGGCCATTTGATCTGTTGGCCATTTGATTTTTTGGTCATTGAATCTATTGGCCATCAGGCTGTTGGCCATTGGGCTGTTGGCCATTGGTAGTTTTGGCTATTGGGGTTGTTGAGCATCGGGACTGTTGGTCATGAAATCTGTTAGTGTAGACCATTGGCCACAAGCATCTTTCTTCTAACCTGGTCTCTACAGGACCAGTAGAACTGTGGCTGAAACCCATTAGGGTTCAGAGTCCTGTATGAGCCTCATAACCGACAAAAAGGCTGAGTTTCCACTTTACTGTTCCATGAAATCACCACAGAGGTGGGAGGGAATTAAGACCTTAACACAGATGATTTCTAAGGCGCATCTGAATCGAGCATTCACAAGACTTATGGCTTGTTTTGGTCATAACCCCAGCTCAGCCGGTCCTGTGCGCTGATGTTATTGATACAGCCGGTAATTACATTTCCACACAGGCATTTTTTCTGTATGTCTACACTGTGTTTATTACAGACTTTCCATTATTCATTGGGGGGGGGGGGGGGGGGGGGGGGGGGGGGGGGGGG
>JAVSBS010003105.1:23900-33989 GCA_033124195.1 Coracias cyanogaster
TTTCTCCTTGTCTTATTTTTCATCTGTCCTTTGGTTTTTTCTCTGCCTCTAATTCCTGTGGTTCCTGCCCATCTCTCTGACCTCGATGAGGACCCTGAAGGCCAGATCTTGTCCCCATCCCTGGATGACGATGGCTGGGAGTGGAATATCTCCTCTCCATTTAATTTTCTCCCCACCTTTGCCCCAGCTGATTTTTCCACACTGCCGAGCTCCTGCCACAAACCTCCTCGGTGCCTTTTCTGTTACAGAATGAGAAATAAAAATGTGGTGCCGTTGTTGCTGCTCATCTATCTGCAATGCCTAGGTGAATAATGCAAGGAAACATGTATGTATTTATACAGCAAATGGGAAAATACATTTCTTAAGATGAATGAGGTTGTTTTCAGCCTTGATGCACCCAATAAAATAACCCAGTATCAAGAGGGAGGTTTATTTTGAAGTCTGGACGTGTCATAATATCAGCTCCCAACCAGGACTTCAAATTACATAAATCAGAGAGAGGAAGAGAGGGGAAAGGCCGGAGAGCAGCGAGCGCAGGGTGTATAAAGAGCCGGGCATGAGGAAGCAGGTGTGGGATGTGCAAACATGAGGCCACATCAGTGGAACCTGATGGATGGATACATGAGCTGAGCTTTGACACCAGCTTTTGTGTCTTCTCTTTCTTTCAGCTCATGCATTTTCCCCTCCGTGTTCAGTTCCGGAGCAAATTCCTTCAGAAAATACTTAGCGATCTGGGAAACCCCAGTGTTGGGCAACTTTGATGCTGCCTGGAGGGGACACACCAACCATAAGCTTGTCCCCAAGCCTCTGGGGACAGCAAGCCCTACCTAAGGGGGCCCTGCTGTCCCCATGTAGACCAGCTTCAATCCCACCTTCCAAATCCCCTGGATTTCCGTGCTTCCAGCACCAACCGCATCGAGGCCCAGCCCCAAACTGTTGCAAATGAGTAAAAATGTTGCAATACATTTACGAGCAAGCAGTAAGTTGATATTTTTAGGGAAAACAGAGTGTTTTCTCTACAGAAACCATTGGCTTTTTAATACATCCCCCCCCCCCAGTAAGACCGATCTGCCAAGTCTTTATATGTGGTGTTGGTGTGCAGATTTCTGCTTTCCCGGTGGAAATTTGGGGGGGTGTTTGGCATGGCACATGCTCTTCCTGGCTGAAAACTCAGTTTCTTGCCAAAGCAAAGTGGGGGAGGCATGAGGAAAAGAAAAAATGTGTGTAACAAACTGTAGGTTTTATGTCACAGTTTTGCCTGGCACAAAGGAAAAAAAAAATGATCCCATGCTGCTTTCCTACAGCCTGGGGAGAGCTTTCTTTGCTCACAGTGCAACCCAGGAGCCTAAAGCACGTTGTGATCTCAAATTAGGATTATTTATCTGTGCAGTGTCATCTAGATAAGGAGCAAGAGTGGAGCCCGGGGTTTAAAAATACTGCAGGTCTTCAGGAGTCATGGGGCTGAAGAGATGCCCCACCGCAGCACTCGCTCATGGTCCAGCATGGTCCCTCCATGGAGGATTTAGTGGCTTTGGGGGGAGTTTGGGAGGAGGAACTGGGTTTTTTTTCTTGGGAAGAAGCTGTAGAAATAAATATTTCTGCTGAAAACCTTTGGCAAAATGGGTTGGCTCCATCTGCATTGTTGAACCCCACTCTAGAGAAGGGACGTGCAGGCTGAGCACACGTTTCCCGAAATTTTTTTAAAATTTTTTTTTATTTTATGGCGTTGCAACTCACAGTGCCAAAATACCTGCTCCCCATATAGTTTTCCTCCCTTGATGCTTGATTTTTAGGGGAGGCATTTCTAAAACTAAGCAGGAGGAGCTTCCTAAAGCCCAAACCATCTGGGGACACGGCTGCAGAAGTCCCTTTAGAAGCAGCAGACAAATCGGGGTCACTCAATAAATTTGTCTCCCTGACTCTGGCTCTGCTTTTGTCACTGTAGCTGCGTTTGCTGCTTGCAGTGGATCTGTCTTGCAGAGGATGTCTCACTTATGGCAAAGGCTTCATTCCCAATAATTTTCAGACGTTGCTGCCCTTGTGATTTATCCCCCTTCAGTTTAGATCTCGTTTTTCCCAATTTTACCTTTGTCTCCAGGAAACCTCGTCTATTTTAGTGCAATTTCCTCTCTCTCCCTGGTTTCACCTGCTCCCTCTAGCCCAAACTTGTCTTCTTTTCATATTTATTTCAGTATTTGTCTTTCTCTCCCCATGCAGGCTGTACGCTCAGGATTTATCTCCTTGGTTCCCATGATCTGTCTCTCAGAGTCCAGTGACTTTGTTTTTCCTTCTTCAGCCTTTTCCTTGGGCAATATTTAGCTGGGAGAGCTGAGGGATGGGGAAAGGGGAAAGGGAGCAGCAAGGAGGGGTAGAAGGGGGTGATGGGAAGATAATTTTTTGAGCCTCATCCCTATTTGGGTACTTGACACTCGGGGAGCAGCAGTTGCTTGGGCACAATATTGTCCAGTGTTTAATCCATATGTTCATGGCTCCTCTGGGTGCTACACAGATATTATAACTTGAAAAGGAGCATTTTTGAAACCTCTTTAACATTGTGTGCTTCTCATGGTGCTGGGGAGATGCAGCTCTTTGTACAGCACAGGCTCTTCATCCTCTGCATAAGTCAGGGGAGAAACATCCCCTCCCTCAATTTCCCTGTTCAGAGGGAAAAATAATATAAATTTTTAAAAAATATGTAAATAATAATAATAATGAAAATAATGTCCACATTTCACAGGGAACCAAAACTTCTTCCAGCAGAGGACTTAATTCAACAATGAAAGAAAGAGAAGCTTTCCTAGAAAACAAAAAGAAAATCCTTGATTTTTCATAAGAAAACCTGAATAATAAATGATTTCCATAAAAAGGTTTGGTTTTTTTCCCCAGAAAAAAAAAAAAAGCAATTGATTTTCAACAAGTTCTAGTTGAAAAACTGAATTTTCCTCCTCTGTATACAGCCCTGGGTGGTTTTCAGCAGAGACCTACAAGCTTTGGGTTGTGATTGAAAGTTTCAATCACTGACAGTGAAGGAGGACAAAACCCCAGGGTAGTGTAGTGTGTGTAGGAAAAGCTTCTCAGAGTTCTTTGCTGCCAGCAATTTGGGTTCTTTTATTGATTGGAGAAGCCTGAGGAGCAGCATGTCCTTCCACACTCCGTTGCCCAACCAGTATTAAGGCGTCTTCTCTCTTCATTCGTGGAGGCTCTTCCCAGCACTAGTGACAAGCCTGGCATGGCAAATCCCTGTACACTCATCACACCTAGTAAGAGCCCAATGCTCCTGTTGTGTTGGGCTACTCAACCATGCCAGCTCCTTGTTGATGTGTCCTAACCCTCAAGGTTGGGTTTTATCAAGGCTTCCCTTTTATTTTCATCCTTCAACTTCGTGCCTTCATTAAATTAAAACTCATCTTGTTTGCATTTCTATAGAGAAGGAGATTGCAGAGGACTGATCTCTATTTCCACAGAGATTAGAGATTGTGGATGACCAATTGTATTCATTCTTCTTTGTTTTCATCTTCAGGAAAGAAGGAAATCTCTTCCTGAAATACCAATGAGCTTGTGTATTTACCCATCAGCTTGAGATTTCCAACATTCCTTCAGCCTGGCTGGAGCAGCCGTTTCTCCTTCCAGTGAGCTGCTGACATCCAGAATCCCCAGCAAAGCCTCTGCTTTGGATTCACCCCAGCAATATCTTCCAGGGACGTGATGATTTAAACTTTTAAATGAAAACTAACCACCGAAAGCCTTCCAGTGCCGTGGCATCGCTTTCTGCTGGAGTGACAACCTCTCAGCCTGTCCCTTTTCTGGGGCAGAAGGGAACTCAGGAGAAAAAAAAAGGTATCAGAGGCCTCCTTCACCACAGAACTTAAAAGAAGCTGTTGTGCAGACACCACATGCCCAATTTATTGCTACGAAAATGCCAGGTGATGGCAATGAAATGGCAATTTGGGGAAACACAAGGGACTATTTACAGGCACATCAGCTCTGTGGGGGACTCTCCCCTTCCTGCTTATTAGAAGGAAGGCAAAGGAGGACTTTTAATTTTGCTGAGGGAAGGATTAAGTCTAGCAGTAGAAATACAGGAAAAAAGTGGATTTTTCTAGGTCTCAGGAATTCATTGAGCATCATGAGATGACATGGAGTGACTTCTTCCAAAGGCTGAAGAGCAGATGGAGCTTGGAGGCTTGGTAGTTGGCTTTCCAGACTCCGAGGATGATTTTTGCCTCATCCATGACAATTTTGTGGTGGACTGCCAGGGGTTTGAAGTGTCAAGGAGTTCCAGCAGCACAGGCTGAACTTCTGCTCCTTGGGGATGGCCCACCAATGAAGCAGCCATGCTGCCAGCACCAATGCTGCCTGTCTACAGGGGCTGCTGAGGACTTGGTAACTATTATTCCTGCTGTCCTCCCTCTGAGCTGCTCCTTTTTGAATAGCAATTCAATTATGGCTACTGAGAGCAGTTATCATCATAATCAGTCACTCATGCAACCAGCGGTGCTTGCACAGAGGTGCTTCTTCAACGGAGGAGACACAGAGACCTTGTGCAAACCTCAGGGCACTCATCTGAGATAAGCCTCAGTGCAGTTTTTGGCTTATCAAGCCCAGCCTGTACTTTTTGGCCTTAGGAAATTCACCACTGAAAGTATTCAGTTCCTCATAAAGCCCAGGATACCTCCAAGCATCCTCACTCACCATCATTTATTTCCTTCCCCTGTAGCAGAGCAGGATTTCTCTTCCAAACCTTCCCTCCGATGTGTGAGCGTAGGTGAGGAGAACATCTCATGCTTCTTCCTCAGTGTCTTCTTCAGGAGCAAACCCAGCTCAGACGTGGGATTTATTGGGCAGAGAGCATATGCCCGTGTTTCAATCGCATATGATCCACGAGATGTTTTTACGGATCTAATTGTCACATATGTTTGTTGTGAATCCATAATGAGGGGCCAGAGCAGATGGCAAAGGCTGGCTGCCAGTCACGCTTCTGTAATACTGTATTTCTCTAAGGAAGAGGCAATGGGATGGGATTGGACCGATACAGCAAAGGATGAAGACCTCACAGGTTAGTTTTTTGGACGGGGAAACCTTTTTCTACCTTTTGCAACAGCTCCTCATTTATGACAGGCAGTCAAATTTTAAAAAACTCCAAACTCGATACCTAAAGCTGGTGGTTTCTTCACTTGACACCAGTGTGGAAGCCTGATTTTCAATATGAAGCTGGGATGCAAAGACCACATCCCATCCTGCACCCAAAATCACCCCATCAAAGCAGCACGTGGGAGGTTCAGTGCATAGATCTGTAGCCAGCTTGGGGGGAAAGTGGGGAAAATTGGCTCCCGAAGAATCCTCGCCACCTCCCTGAGCTAAATTTAAATTATCGTGCTACCTGAACCTCATGCGAGCGTCATGTTGGTGCAATGCTATAAATACGGCTGAGAAGACACTTCTATTATAAGCCCCCAATTTCTCAGACTTAAAACCAGAAGTGGGCAAATGAAAGATAAAAGTAATGAAAGGGGAGAGGAGAAGAAGGAGGAGATATCTCCAAGGTTTGCAAAGATTTAGTTATTCCTGCTCGGGAGATCTTCCCAGGGATGTCTTGGGAAAAACGCTGACCCGAGGAGGAGCCTGGAGAAGGCACTTGCACGCACGAACAACAGCAAACCCAGCAGCGGAGCAGAAAGCGTATTGAGCCGCCACGTTTTGAAGTTAATTAGCACTGGGCAGATCATTAGCTACAGCAGCCCTTTTAATTAGTGCTGCAGGGCTCCGTTTCACTCTGGATTGGCACCGTAATGTTGTCCTCGCGCCGGCGAGGCTTTGGCTGCCTGTGATTCCTCCTGGGCAGCTCCTGCCACCGCCTTGTTTCTGCCAGTGAAAGGTTTGTTACCACCCTTATTTCTTCTTCCCTGGGTAGATTTAGGATGTGGAGACCTCTCCCTTGGTCTGGCAACGAAAGGCAGCTCTGGAGGCCAAATTCAGAGCATCAGACTGCTTTAACAATTAAGCTTAAGGTGGCTTTGCTTTGCTTTGACCTCGTTTAGGCTCTCCCATAAGTGAAATGGCCCCTTCATTGCTCAAACAAAGGCAGGCATAATTAATAGCAATTTTGCCAAGTAGCTTCTTTGGAATACTGTGAAAAAATAACCCCTGAAACCAAGTAAGAGGCCTTCCTCCAGCTTCAGGGAGTCACTGCTTCTGGGTTCATCTATTTCTTGGCCGCCCTGCATGCCCCTTGCATCCCTGGTTCTCCGATGCAATTCTCTCTGACCTCTCCTTAAAAACTGATCTCTTCCCAAGCAATTACTTTTTTGGTTCCCTTGGGTGGTTGCTTAGGATCGGCTTTAGCGTTGTTGAAGGGGAAAGAAATGGGAAAAGATGAGGCTGTTCTTGGCTCGTGATGGGAATACGGCGGTGGATTTATTTTATTAAGATTTGATAAGAGAAGAGTTTCTCTCCTCCTTTCTGCCTCACCTTGAAAGCACTGTCTCCCTCCATCACGTGCGACCTTGGAAGTGGTTATTGGGCTGGACAAGAAAAACCTCCCTTTTTCTTGCAATGTCATCCATTACTCAGCTGAACACACACACGACAGGAGAAGATGAACACCAAGAAAAAAGGAAAAAAAATAAAAGAAGACTCAAAGAGAGCACAAATTAAAATGGCTGAGATCAGATAACAAGGAAATACAGTTAAATTGTTTCCTTCCTTTCTTCCTCTGGTATGGTCCTGGGGGAAATCCATCTAATTAACCATTCTGGGCAACTTGATGCTATTTTTCTGCAGGCTTAGGCGGGGAGCGAGGATGGAGCTGAAGATGCTGAAACTTTTTTTCCCTCCTCTCTTCTCTTTCCCTATTTGTTCCTTGACCTCTGCAGTTATCTCCAGACTTATCAGGAACACAAGATAGCTTTTTTCACATCAGTAAGCACCATCCGAAATACAACAATCAGAAAGAATAAGAGAAAAATAAATCAATGCCCACAAACAGTGGGTAAAAAAAATACCAAAACAACATATAAAGACCAGTTTTGATGAGTACAATTTATTCATAAAAAAGCCCCAAACAACAAAATCTGTGAAACTTCCCAGCATTAATTGCTTATTTTTCCCTTGGGGAGAATACACTCACATCCTGAACCAAAGATGGTTTATTTTGGCCTCTTGCTTTCTCTTTTTACCACTTTCTCCTGTTTTAAATGAGCTTTCGTTTTAATAAATGAGGTTGTTTTCTTGCCTTGGGGTGCTGAGCCCATGCTGAGGCCACCTTGGGGTGCAGGACACCCCTGGGTGCCTTAGGGACAGATCCTGCCCCCAGAGCACCAAAACCTCCATCTGCCCATCCATCTGTGCAGACATAATGGGATGATTTGGCCAAGACCTGACCTAGTGCTCGCTGAGGTGCAATGGGACCCAGATCAGGCCTTTTTATCCAATTTGCTTCATTTTTAAGGATGGGAAGAGGTGGAGTCAAGCTGGGGACGGAGGCACTGATGGAGCCTGCATCTGCTCTGGGCTCAGCGCCTTGCCCAATGGATAGATTTACTGGAAGCAGTAATTAAAAATAATATTAAAACAATTAAAAAGAAAATACATTTATTCCTTTATTTATGCAGGCCAGAGAGGAAAGTTGCTTGGGGTAAGAGCAGCTGCTGTTTGTCACTGAGTTAAAATGGCAGGAATTTGGCTGGCTGGGAAGGACCAACAGCTACTCCTGTGCGTGGTTCGGCACATCAGAGCTGAGCCATCTCCACCTTCTCCCCAGCGCCCCGTCCTCCATCCACCTCTCTTCCCTCCTCTGTTTGAAGCTGCATCGGGTCTGGAGTTCAGCTTAATCCAACCGCTAGATGTATTATTCATTTCTACACTTTAATGATGTGATAAAGTTGCTGGAAATAGGGAAAGGCTCATTAAACTGCCATTTGAATATAGAGCACAACTAAATTTTAAGGGAAAGGGAACCTCTGCCAGTCCTGCACCTTCTCCCCTCCCTTCCTCACAGCTTGGAAAGAGCCCCCAAATTGGTGTTGTTGATGAGGTTTTTTGCTGCTGGATGGTTGGCAGGAGGGAAAGTGGTGGTGGGACATCCTTGAGCATCCACCTCAGCTCTGGTGCTTGCAGGGTTGGGGTCTGACTTGGGCCCTTCTCTCCTCTATGGTTAAAAGTGCTGAAATCAAAGTAGTGAAGTGCTGGAGTTTGCTTTGACTTCTTTGCCGGAGGCAACAACATCTATAAAACATGATCTGAGTCCTCCTGGTCCTTTGCATTTCCAAAAAAAGCCCTCAGAGCCTTGGCTGCCCCACTGGCAAAGCTGAGCTGGCATGAGCTATGGATGCTGGAGGACAAGGGGCTGGCCGAGCTTGGCAAGGTACGACCAGCCCTACGTTGCCCACCCAAAGCCATCAGCATAAAGCAGCTCCTTGGTGGGCTGTGAAAGCCCCACCATGCCATGATGGAGTCGTTAGTGGTGCAACATTAACCACAGCGGGGTTTGTTTAGGGTTTATCCAGCCTCAATCATGAAAAACTTCCCCTTCCTCCCCCTTTTTTTTTCTCTACTCCTTGTTCTCCCACACAGTGAAGGGTCTTGCTCAGCTCTCCTGATCAGAGGTTGGCTTTGATCTTCCCCAGAGAAGCCGGCTAGGAGGAGATGCTCAGCAGCCCCCAGAAAATAATTGCATCTTGCTGCAGATGAAGGGAGAGACTCCCCTCCATGCTCAGCAGGGCAGGTTGAACACGTGGCCTGGGATGGTCACCTCTTGCTTGTCCCTGGGTTAATCAGAAAGCATGGATGGGCAGTATGATCCCATTGTGAGGCATAGACAGTGAAGCATATGGGAAAAATTAAGTCTGCAGCGGTTGAAAATGTCTTTCCTCCCCCCAAAAGTTGGTGTTTGACCCAAAAAGCTAGTGCCAGCTGGCTGTTGGTGGCCCCTGGCAGCAGGCTGGCTGCTGGGTGAGTGATGTGATGGGGATGCTTGGAGCAGCAGCAACCCAAAGATGTGGTCATTCAGTCATTTCACCTGCAAACATCCCCGTGTCCGTGGGTGATACTTCTTTAGGGCACAGGATTATTTTGCAAAGGGCGATTGGCCCATTTGCCTCTTGGTTAACAACTTCTGTCCTCACCCTGTGGCTGGATCTTGGGACACAGATTGCTGTAGGAATTAAGAAAGAAATAATAAAACCCAGTGGCCTCATGTCAAGAAGATAAATCCTCCAAGGCCATGAATCCCAAAGCTTTCACAGCCTCATGATGTTGTTTGAGTGGTAAACCCCACCACTGGGAAACCCAGGTGGGACTCCAGCAAAAGGTGGAACAGCCACCTTAATTCAGTAGTTGTGGTGCTTCATCACCCTCAGTTTGCACTTGCTGGGCTTCTTCACGCTGGTTTGGGATTTGGAGACCCATTGACCTGCCGCACCTCAGTGTTCTTAAACTTAACAGGGCCCTGCAGGGAGAAAGCTCATTAAGAGACTTGCTGTGCTGACCATCCCCAGCTAATTACATGCTGTCTCCTTAAATTTCCCTTGGCTTGTTTCTATTGGAGACGGGATTTGTCTCCGGTTAAGTCTGTCATTGCATTTCAATTCTCATCTCCGCATATGCTGGGGGTTGTGTAGCAGTTTACAATTTTTTTTTTTTTCCTTTTTTTTTTTTTCCAAGTGCTTTGAGATAAAAGAGTGGTGGAAATATGGTGTCATTGTTATGATGATGAGGGGACTATTTGTGATGTGCCAGCACCCTTCTCGCTGGTATTGAACCACTTGGGAACATCTCGACATCCCCCAGGTGGCATTTTGCTTCCACAAAGCCAACCACTTATGCTAATATACATACATAGCAAGTGCTGTGTGTGTGCGTGTGTGCGAGCGCGCGTGTGTGGATACATATATCATGTGGGCGTGATTGGAAAGCAAATTCTATAAATAAATCCCATTATCTTATTACACTGTAATTTTCTGTCATTATCTGCAGCGTGGATCGGATGCATCTGCGGGCTGCGATGAGAGCGAGGGGCTGGGAAGTTGCAGACTTCGCCGTCTGGAAGAGGGCTCTGAGGGTGGAGGACTTGGGCAGAGCTTGGAAATACCT